>KZ112981.1:18332-103081 GCA_002120325.1 Daldinia sp. EC12
AATTATAATAATTTAATTAATTATATTTTTTAATAAATTATATATTAAATAAATAAAAATTTATTTATATTATAATTTAATTATAAAATTTTTAAATTTATAATTTATTAAAATTAAATATAAATTATAAAATATATAAATATATTATATTATTTAATTATTTATTTATATAATAAATAAATAAATATTTTATATAAAAATTTATAAATATAAAACGTATATTTTTTAACCACACATATTTTAATAAATATAATTGCAAATTTGAAAAAAACGTTACGCGACGATATTTATGTTGAAATGTAACGGCGGTTACGGTCGCGCTTCGAATCGCGTTTCGAATCGCGCTTCCATTAAATAATAACCGCATTTTTGACGAAATACCACAATTTATCGAAACTTATTATTCAATAACGCAAAGCCGTACAAGGTTTGTAAAAAGGTTAAAGAGGATAAGAAATTATTTTATTATTTCCGAATGACAAACGATTGATGGTTTTCGGTCGTCGTTGTGGGAATGCGTGTGGGATTATATAAGGTTTTTTGATAAGGTGTGAACGTGTGTTTTCCACGTTATTTGACGTTGAAACTTACAATACAACAACGTAACGTCGTATTTAATTAGGAAAAAAGATAAAGAAGTTCGGAAACCATTTAACTAACCCCGAATAATAAAACAAAAGTTATTTTCAACGTTGTTGTTGAGTATTTGACGCATCGTCAATAATACTATCAAAATATTTACCTAAAAATGTGCCATTGACCAAGGTCGGCGCCAGTGCGAACTCAGACCACAACCAATTTGCTTCGCGTTTTGCGCCCCACAGATACAAAAGCACGGACCAATGGTCCGGTGGCGCAGCCACCAGCGCAAGAGGCGCAGCAAAAACTGGTGTGGTCTGAGTTCACTGAGATAATTCCGGCGACATGTTAAATGAAACATCTCAACTATGTTTCTTACAAATGTGTTGCCAAATGTGTGTACTTCGTGTCGCGTAAAAAGGATCGGGTACACCCGATAGCTTACATCCTATAAAACGTCAGAAAATGATATATCTTGTTGTGTCGCGATAAACTCACCTCTCCAAAGGGGTTAACCCGAGTAACCGCATGCAATTACCTACTACTATCCGGGCGGCGTCATACAACGCCATACGAGCTGCCTTCAAAGCAGGATCGCTACCCACTACTTGTAAGTGGTCATAGCTACTGCTGATAACGTGCGTGAGCCTGAAGAGGTATGTTACTACTGTAGTCGGTTCGAGTGTTCGCAACGTGTTCTGGGCTACGTCCGGCCACTGGGCAAGTAGTCGGACAACGTTGATGGCGTGTGGTTCCATGAGGAGCGATAGATCTGCGTTGGCCAGTTCCTCGTCGGAGACATTCGCTCGTCGTTTGATAGACGATAGCCGGGTATGCGCGTATTGCAAGTAAGGCCCTGTGTCTCCCTCGAAAGATGTCATCACCGCCAAATCGAAGGTATAGTTATTACCCCTAGTCACCATTGGTCAGCTCAAGAAAAACAAAATAAAATTCGATAACAAATCGACAGCGTACCTCTTCCCGCTCATATCCTGTGTCATCACACTGCTGATTCCGAGAGTATCGGCGGTGCCCTCGGGATCTTCCACTTGTGAATACTTGGCTTCGTTTTTCCGCATGACCTCGTGCATATGATCGGCACAATCCCGCAAGATATCATCCAAGCTGCAAAATATTGTTAGCATGGGCCAAGGTGTAGAATGGGGAAACGTACAATTTGACGGTGCCCTTTCGAGTACTCATTCCGAGGACAAGTCCGAAATTGATGTGCTGGCAGCGAGCTGCGATGTCCTTGTAGCCGAGGAGTTCGATGATCTTGAAGAGCTGCTGAAGATGCAGGTCCTGCTGGCTTGCAACGACATAGATCATATGGTCGAACTTGTACTTCTCGTATCGGCCTAGAAGCTCTGCGATATCTCGAGTGAGATACAAAGCAGTGCCGTCCCTCTTTCTAACAACTGCCCGACCGAGGCGCTTACCCTCCTTACCTGGTATAAGCTCCGTGAAATCAACGAGCACGGCGCCCTGGTCTTCTCGGGTAATTCCCTTCTCGGCCATCTCCTTGGCTACCTTTTCCATCACCTCTTCGCTGACTTGACTTTCGCCGCTGTATTCGTCGAACTTGATGTTTAGCCTCGCGTACGTAGCTTTGTATCGGACAATGCTCAGATCCCTGAAGCGCTTCCATAACGCGAGAGCTTTCTCATCTCGATCAGTCATCTTGCGGAAGTATCGTCGAGCTTGCTCGTCCAAGCTGTTAGCTAAGAGTTCGGTAACATCCTGGCCTTCCTTCTTCTTCGCCTCGATAGCTGCCAACTCTTCTTCCTTCTCGGCATTTATGCGAACGTAGAGTCGAAATAGGTGGTCTATGGGATCCTTCTTCAGCGCTTCCTCATCTCCGTACCTCTCGTAGGCTAGGGCTAAGAGCCCGTACTGCTTCCCCCAGTCTCCGAGGTAGTTGATCCTAATAACATCCCAACCGGCACCTTCGTATAAATTGGCAAGGAAACTTCCGATGATGGTGGAGCGAAGATGTCCCGCGTGAAATGGCTTCGCGATGTTGGGGGAACTGAACTCGACGACGATTCGCTTCTTTCCCTTGCTCGGGTCTTTGGGATCTTTAAGGCCGAGAAATCGATTGCGTCCGTATTCCTCACCTAGATTGCGAATCATAGGAATGAGTGATTGGATTAGAGGTCCGCCTTTTACGAAGAAAGATAGGAATGAGCCGGCGGCGACAGGTTTCTCGATAAGAGGATCATCTTCGGGGAACTAAAGCGACAAGCAATCAGCAGTGCACGCAGCTCGATATACGACCAACTCTCACCTTGGCTGCCCATTCAGCTCCTAGGGCATCTGGCTTTGCACCCTTTATCCGGAGAGCGGGAATGGGTAAGGTAAAGTCTCCCTTGTCAAGAGCGTTTGTCCACTGGATGACGGAGTGAATTTTCTCGGAGGCAACGCCTGTGATGGGAGCGAGGATTTCGCCGATATGTATCCGGTAGAAATCGTAGGGGTTAACGTTGGGATGCGTGGTGGGATATTTCTCGGCGATGGACTCGAGAGTTAGGTTATCCAGCTTCAAGAGAATCTGGTCTATCTTATTTTCTAACGCCATCGTGCTGGCGGCTCGTCTCTGAGATGCGAATAAACGCTGGTAATTGTAACAGCGACTAGGAAAGGCGATGGATTTGAATGCACGTGGTTGTCGAAGTCCAAGTGGGTGGACCGTACGTAGAATAGGTCTGGGATAAAGATAACGACCGACGATCATGAAGAGGACTTAGGAATTATAATTTTAAATCCCAAATGCTCGTCGGCGTCTTCTGACTCATGTGAGAAATTGTTGTTTAACCTAACCCATTGGAATTTTCTATCCCTCTACCCCTCCCCCCACTTTCTCATCGCAGCTTTTTATTGGCTTTGCGCCGCGCATTTGTTCTAGCGGGCCTTATATTCCAGGCACCATTACAGGTTAAACCCCTAGGTGCATCATACGGCAGATTGACTGCCTATGTAGGTACCTACATGTAATCTAGAGCATTTCGCTGGAAGCGCTTACCTAAGAGCTAAAGGGTTAAGCCTGAACCTGTAACGTACTGGGAACCAATTATAAGATGCTGCAATTTGCAAAAGCATTAACTACCTACTAAGGTACCTATACCAATAATCTAACTAGGTAGACTAGCAAGGTAGAAGCGTGCAACCCAGGTTGAATATGATTATTCTTACACTTGTATCAATCAATTAAATACACATTCACTATAATATATATATGCACTGACCATTGTAGCTTTTCGCTTGCTGTGCAGTATTCAATTGAACATATGAGTGTTGCTCGCCAGTGAGAGTAGTGATTGATTTTAGAAGTTTAGTGGTTTAGTGGCCTCAGGCACTAACATACGCAGGTATGTAGGTACCTACTAGGTACGTAATCAACACTAAAATACCCAGGTATGCACGGTCCATTTTCAAGGAGCTAGCATATGTAGCAGATAGGCTTCTAGAACTAATGTTTCACTATACTTCTTTCCTGGTTATGATAATCGCCTATCACAAGTACCTAATAACAATTACAACCTTAAGCCTTAACGTCAGTTATTCGGGGGCCAGCAACTTCTTCGTCATTCCAGTCACAAAAAGTCGCGGTTCCACCGTTGCCGCGCCACCTCAAGTCTTGAAAGCTTTCGGAGAGCTTCTCAAATACATCTCGCCTACTCCGACTTTGAGCTCTTCCCATCTACCCCATCTATCCCATCGATAGCGCCATCAACCCGATTCGAGTCATCCCATCTCTCCGCACCTTCACAATATACTCCACCCCCTATGATGTCTAGCATTATTAATATATTCGCAAAACCCTCACCCGCGCCTAGATCGGTAAACGGCGACAAGGAACCGCGTGGTACCAAACGTAAAGCTAAGAGCGATCCTTACGATGAGATAGACGATGGTAAGTCGGTGGCCATCAACCGATTCCCCTTCGGATTTACTAATTAAAGCAAACAGACGAGCCAGTCCAAAAGACCCCTTTGACTCAACGTACGCAGCCGCGCATTTCTTCGGAAACGCCAAACTCCAGCAGAAAGGGACGACCGGCATCTACGGGGAAGGCTACTAATAGTATGTCTACAAGGTCGGCCTTTTTCCGCCAGATCGTAGCTAACGGATATTCACAGAACCTCGAAGCCGTTCGCGAGGTACGCGGAAGAGCGATATAAATAGTCCACGCGTCGACGCAACCGCAAACCTAGCCCGCGCACAACAGCCCGAAGCGGCACGGTTACATCCCCAACCCGAAGAGTCGAGCAAAAGCTCCCATGTCCCCGTGGCCGATATGGGCATTCCTGGTACGTACCCAATTCTTTTACTATGGCCGAGCTTAGGCTAACAATTGCTGCGTTTACAGGGCCTTCCAGCAATGTCAATGCAATTCCTAGCCAATCCACTGAGAAACCCCAGCTCGACCATGCAAGAAATAACGCGAAGGGTAAAGAGAAGGTAGCAGAAACAAGCGGGATGGACCAGGCACCTCTCGAAACCGACGAACGCGAAGAAAAGGAAATTCAAGCTCTCTTACAGCATCGGATGGTTCAAGACAGCAGGGTTGAGCTCCTCGTTCATTGGGCTGGAGAGAGCGAGGATGACGCGACTTGGGAAGCCGAGGAGGAAATTCAACGAGGTGCGGAAGAGATGCTATACGCATATTGGAAAGCTCAAGGGGGTCGTATCACTGCTTTGTTTATTAAACCCAAGAACGCGCCCCTTGAGACCTACCACGTCTACAAGCTGCTCGGCCACGAAAAGAAGATTAGAGGCGGATTCGAATTCGAAGTTCAATGGGTCGGCCACCCACCTACTCGCGGTGAGACTTCGTTCGAGGCCGAAACTAAACTAAAGAAGATTGCGCCGGAAGCACTGGAACAGTACTGGAAAGACGTCGGCGGTCGCGATCAGTTTCTTGCGAGACGCGGCCGAGGCAAGAAACAACGCATGGACTAACCGCAATTCTCACGGCAGAGTTGATCTATTACCTGTACATACGTACTTTTCTTCTCGCGAGCATTCATCATGCTCAACATTGCATTACATAGCGTTAGGAACGGGGCGACGTGGTACGTTATCGAATATGGACAAACATCTGGGGTTGGAAAAGATAATGCTTGGGTTTTATTTACATCAAGCGTGGTCATCGCGTTTATTGACTCCCTAGGCAATACCCATACATGTACTTTCTCTAATTTTGGAATATCTGGGTATTTACCTGGTAGTAGGGTCGGCCATGCCATCTAATTTAACCGTTTATCTTAATTGATTCATCGGCACTTGACCGTCCCCATTGTATTCCGCCCTGTTCACTCGCCATATATTCGGGGAGATATTCCACTTATCGTAAAAGCTTCAGCGCTCTTTTTGTACGGTTTCCTATATGATTCCATTCAAACATAAATTTGTTTGACTTCCACATCGCACCGCTCCGAATAGTTAACTCGTCATGGTAGTCGGTCGTCCGAGGAACCTAATCTGAGACAGATGAAGATGTGAGGTATGGTTGTTGTATGTAGAATACAGCGTCGGAATTTCGTATTCCGCTATGATATCTAAAGTTCTAACTATATTATAATGCAGGATTCCTGAGACAATCCGCCTCGGGTTTGATAACCCATAATGGCTGAGATCAACACCGCCGAGCATAGAACACAAGGCAGAGGCTACCAGGCCCGGGATGTTTGTAGGCTCAACCACGTACCGCTTCACCATTACACTTGGATTTCAGTCCCAACAGAATTATCCATGTAGGGGTTTTGAAGCGGCCATGATATCCTTACACAATTCACCCAGCTCTACGCTCATATGTAGGTGTGAAGCTCTTCAGCTTTCCTTCAGTAGTTACGTTTGAAACTACGGCTCGAATTAACGCGGCCATCTCCCTTATCTTATTAAAACACTACTTGTTACGCACCGGCCTGCACAGCGAAGTAAGCCCGCGTTCGAGCTGCAAACAGTTGGCCTTTCCCAACATACCGTTCCCAATGGCGGCAGAGACTATGACACAGGGCTTCTCGCTCTTGTCAAGAGCCGTGTTACTATTAAGGTCGAGCAGCCCCAACAGCATCAGCAGGACCGATTTTAGTATTAAGCAATGGGGATGGCGGGTCCATCAGGGAGGCAACATTCACGTTGACGGTATGAGCACAAAATATTCATGATACCTACAGCATCCAAGCACCAATAGTCCCAATGATTGAACCCAGGAACTTGGATTCCCAAAATATTCTGACACGGCGCGGAGATGCTAGCGCCGCTTCGGTGATGTTACTTTCCCGTAAAGATGGGTTTATGCTGGTTCCGCCGTGGAATGAGTTCAGACCAGCAGCCTCGCAAATCGGAGCCGAAGAGAACTCGCATGTGGCCCAAACACCACTCCGGCGCGGTCGCTACGTGTTAGAGCACCAGCTCGTTTGTTATACTACGAAATATTATAGTGGCATGCCGTTTCGCAACATTCCATCACCCACAAGTCCTCACCCGCACTGGTCTTGCGTTTCGATCATCGAATGGACGAGCCCACGCGTTCCTGTGGTCTATAATAGTGAACTGACGCTCACTCGTCGAGCAAGTATCAAACAGTGGCTGCAGCTTATATAGGGGATTTTGATATTACACAGACCGTGAGGACTTTATGGCGATGGTGTATCATGTGCTTAATATGGAGTCGGCTGCAAAAAAACAGGACGATTCGTGCAGAATGTTACTTCGGGAGTTTAACAGATCTGACGACAGAGCGGAAACGAAGCAAAGCCCCAGGGCCTTATGGATGCCCTTAAACAATTAATCTAGCCCATCTCGATGAGCGTGCCGGTAGAAGGCTAAGCAAGACCAAGAACCACTAATTAGATGACCCTTACGAAGTTCGTCCACTATTCCGTGCGCCGGCTACAAGGCATGTTGAAGACTAGTAGCCCATTACGTAGCTGTCTAATATCGGAATTTCGATGGTGAAGTCATATGCTCTATCAATGTTGAAATATCTGCCAATACTGTCGATGTCTCTAGAGGGGCAAAGCCAAATAGTCCATCGACGGATCGATACTCTTATCAGCTGTAAGGTTCATGGTGCAGCATTCAGGGTACGTTTATTTGTGACGAAGGTTCGAGATCTATACGCGACTGACAAGAGAGTGCTGTACCCGCGATGCTGTTAATAGCCGATCTAGAATCACCACTAAGGATAGGAGCAATCCTCCAGATTCGGGATCCTCTGTGGCAAAACTAAGAGATTCTGGGTAAGGGTCTCGAGAGGAAGCAAGACAAGGTCTAATACCAAACCCCGGTAGATATCACCGTATGATGTAAGATGAATGCACCAACGACTATATTACATATTGTTATATCCAAGCCTGCTTCTCTTTTCGTATACCCACATGCACTATCCCGCGGCCTAGTTCAATGACACACGTAAACATTATCAAATATCCAAGGTATGCATTACGAAAACTTCACTAATCAAGTAGCATCGATGGGATTGTTCCCCATGCTATAAGATATTTATTTTGTCGGGCGAACTGTCCACCAAGTCTGCCAAATAAGACTATCGAAACAATTGCTGACGTTATGCATTTATTGAATTCGTGATCATTTCGACGAAAGCATCTTACCCTTGATCTAGCAAGTAATAACTACAAGATCCGTATAGAATTTCCTCACCAAGTTGCGATGAGCCGGGATGATACGCATTCAAGTAATACATACGGCTGTTACCGACAACGTGGGAGGACTACGACACTAACTTGGGGGTCCCAACGCTATAACCCGACGAAATCCGTCTTACGAACATTACATCAATCACGCGGCGTGCGGGATAACATCGATATTTTGGATGGGAGAGCGAAACAAGTTCGTCAGTGGCAAGGAGGTTCCAAGAGTCTCGAACAGCGGATGGCGAATGATAGAAGCTCGGGGCACCTGCAATGTAACCATAACGCATTGCAGCTGTCTGTCGTGCAGACCACCGATACCCCTAGCTCATGCAACACGGAGGGTTGCCGAGCTCAAGTCCTAAACTGGGTCCCCGAAGATGGAAGCTCGAATGAAAATTAGCTCAGATGGGGTGGGAGGCGCAGTGCCCATATATGTCATGGGAACCGCACGATTGGCTCGTCGGTATCGCGAAGCCGTGGAGAATGTGATAAGGGCAGGATATCGGATATATAACATCAGCATATATCTTTTCCTAGTATCTTCTGGTGATTTCCTGGTTAGGCTAGCTTTACCGGCCGTATGAGAAGTGGAAGTTTTATTTTTTCTGGCTTACCTCTTTCGGAAGATACCCTTTGTTTTTTTTTTGTTTTTTTTTCTTTCTTTTTTTTTTCTTTTTCGAACAATGATTTGTACCGAAAAGGAAGATAAAGAGGTTTCAAATCGACAGGCTGATACTGAAGCACAAACCACGCAAATTATAAACTCGCCACTAGATAATTCATGATCAGCCTAGAGTTCTTTGAAGCTTATCTTGTACAATTTGTGCTTGCTTGGTATACCGTAGGCGTGCATCAGCTGATTGGAATTCAACCCTCGAAGACTTAGAAAACGATTTCAATCAGCTAAAAGTTAGCTTCCGTATTGGTTCGTGATGGTGTGGTGAGACAGGGCGACATCGCGCTGAAAAAGCGCAAACCCCGCACAAACGGCGCACTGTTAGCTTAACTTTTCTGATTGGCCACTTATCACTGTGAGAGCCCCGATTCGGAATATCCACAGACCCACATCCCGAGCGATTATCGACTTATAAAAGGACGACACATAACTCCCTCTTCCCGATCGATTTTTCAACTACATGAACGCAAGATTTTCAAAAGCAGATCAACTTTGACGAAGAAAGAAAAAAAGTTTATACACTATAAATCACTCAAACCCTATACCAATAACTCATTCAAAATGAAGGGAGACTGCAGCTGCGCTGACAACTGTAAGTTTATCTACCCCGCAATCCTTCTTCGTCATCTTGACGACCTCTCTTGAATACCTCTCTTGAATGGAAGTGCTAACCTGTCCTAGGCGAATGCGGTTCTAGCTGCGCTTGTGGCAAATAAGCTTGCCATCCTTAATTCACGGATAGAACCGGGTCCTGCTTCTCGCCCGGCTTTTTCTTGATTCTTCGACGACATCAAATTACTACGCATATTCTATCATACCTCGAGTCTCCTGAACCATGGGGGTTGTTTTCATGAGCGGTGTACACCGGAGGATTCTTGGATATTAATGAGGGGAGAATAATAGCGAGGGGGAGGCGAGTTGTAGTTGATAGCGAGCCAATCCTTTAATCGAAATACTATCTTTTCTGTGGAGGCTTCAAGTTTTCCGTTGCATGCCGTACCAGGTTTCTGCATCTCCAGTTTCTGTGAACAGATTATATCCTAGGTCGATCGCCCAGCTTGACTATGCTACGTAGCTCTCCGTACAGATCAAGGCCCTAGCATCGTGACTTGATGATGCGAAGCAGTGATTCACCAAGGCTGATATATGCCGGAGAGATGTAGCGTCAATAAATGGAAACGTCGTGATGGTCTTGAATACTACTAGCTAGTGGTTAATAATTCGTGCTATTTCCATATATCCTACAAGTTATTTGGAAAAGAAGATTGGATGTTGGATGCCAGGCACTGGAACATAGGTACCTACCTAGGTAGACAGCCAGAACTTTACCATATGATCAAGATTCTTCCGCATGAGTTAGATCACCTCAAGAGCTTCTCCAATATTCTACCGTACCTAATTTAGAGACTTAAGAAACTACGATACGGAGCCATCAGGAAAATTGGATCGATGCAATCATCTTTTAGTTTAAGTCCAAACAATATACGCCATTAAAGTCCGTATAAATATAAAAGCATAGAAACATGCAGACACAGCTTAGCAATACAGACTACCTTGTTGGTGTTGATGCATGGATCACAAGAAAAAAAAAAAAGGAACTCAACGCTAATGTTAATATTTGATATCATGAGCAGGATAGAATGAAGACTCCTGGTAATTCTAATACAATAAACGTCATTGGCAAGACACTCCTCTAGTACGGCATAAGTGACATCTAGCAATATATTATTCACTGTGCTATGGAGAACTAACCCTTTTCGAATTTGACCTGCACAATCTTTATTTCGATTCTTGGTACAAGTGTACGATATGCTTTACTAGTCATGCTCTGGATTGTTACCGGGTCCCTTAATGGTTAGTTGTCTTCCTGCACGTCAGCTTCTTGGGTGTATTGCTGCCTTGCACCCCTACGCGACGCGTCGCAACTAGACAGACGCGAACCAACCCGCGTTCCTACCTTAAAAAAGTACATCCTACTATTCGACAGCACCTAATTAGCAAGTACTGTTCTCTTTCCTTAGTAGCTGTGTTCTAGTAACCTTTTCTTTCGTTTCCTTGTCGCCGAAGGAGAATTATCTATCTCCTCAAGCTCTTCTTTACAGAGTAAGCCTTTTCCTTCGCCGTTCACTCTTGGACTGCCCAGGTTTTCCTACATTTCCCGCCCTTTTTTTTTTTTTTTTTTTTTTTTTTGACACGCTTTCAAAATTCTCTCCGATAGAAATCCATCATCCGTTTATCTGATTATTTCCCCCTGTGGCCTACACTTTTGTGATTTACTACGCCGCCGCCCCACACCTTGAATTAGGGCTCAACTGACAATCGTTATTACAAGGAAGTCAACAATACGCTCTTGTGACAAGCGTTCCCGCCGCTTGAATTCCTTCCCGAAATTCCTTCGACTCTGATCTATCTACTCGAGGTGAGCACGCATTTTCTACTTCGAACCCCTACAGATACCGCCTTTACCACCAGCAATAGCTACTTGAACAGTTATCATGCTTGCTAGCGATCCTTTTACTCTTCTCACAGACAGTATTATTTAGGTCTAAAAAGCCAAGGGCGTCAAAATCTGTGCCGTTTAACTAGTTTCAAATACTTCCAGCAACATCACTCTTTCAGCATATTGATAGGTACCATTGAATTACTTGCGTCAACATTATGTCTAAACCTTCTGAAAGCCGCGAGGATTCTGGAAGAGGTAATTATTTAGTTTCCGTGATATATCCCCGTCCTTTTTGGAGGACTATATTTAGTTGAGCCTGGTGAAGTGAAGAGTTCATGGCATTTGAGATTAGTGCAGGTTGAGAGCAAATTCTGACGGCGGCATTGCAAATCTATCTAACCGTTCTGGTCGTATAGGCAACGGACAGGTTCCCTTTATACAGCTGGACTTGCCTCGCACGGTGGATGCACGAAAGGCACGAGTTCAGAACCAAACTCGTAAGCTAACTAAGGCGCCCCCCGGCCGTGCCGTCGATAATCATCAGAACAACAAAGTCGTCGTGTCCAAGAACCTGCAGCTTCCGCACTCGCATTCTACAGGCAGTACTTTTCTTGGTGAGAAACACAAAGAAGCTTTTAGGTATTTGAATAAGCTAACAGATACCCAGGTGGCCAAAGGCCCAAAGCCAAAATCGGCACCGTGACTAGCGGGTTTGGCATCTTGACTCCTGGCTGGAACGAGATGTCTTCGAGCAACCAGGCTGTCCACGCCGGTCAGGCCGCGTCTTAGGGATCTCGCGGCCCTTCCGTGCAAGAACATCACCTCTCCGGCTCACCTTCTTCTTCCGTCACATCTGATGGCCAGAATCGACGTCCCTTTATCAAGGCTCGAGTTTGCGTCTTCTTTCGTAACGGTTGCAAACGTGTTCTGGGAATCTTTACCTTTTTTCGTCCCGGCCCCCGCACCGATGGCATCCAGATCGTTCTCTATTGTATAATGGGCTTGGCTACCGTCAGCATCATTGCGAGCGCCAACATGCTCAAGTCCCAATCCGACAAGCAGACTGAGGAGATGAAAAATGGTATTCTCCTATGGGTTCTTGGAAGCGTTGTTCTACTTGTCCTTATTCTTATTTTCAACCAACATCGCGCCGCCGGTATTGAAGAATGGGGACCCAGCCGAGGATTGTATACCGATGCCCCGTGGATCGAGATGGGCAACCGCGATCATGGTCCACGGGGCCACCCTCAGCAGGCTCGATATCCCATCCACCCCCAGCCTGCCATCACCGCTCCCGGTCGAAGCGAGGGAAGCGTCTATCGTCACTTAGGCGCTTCTGCCGAATATAGGACAGGCCGAAATCGTTTCAATATGAACGTTCGAGACGATCGCTTCGACGGCTATCCTGCTCAGTGTCTGCCTTTGCATCAGAACTGCAGCGTAGCCGGTTCTTCGGCCATCCAGCATGGGGCAGCTCAGGTACAGGTTCGTGATCCGAGTGCCGCAACTTCCGTGGACAGCGGTATCGGCATCGCTCGCAGCAGTTCCTTATTCGACGAGGAGACCTGCAACCTGGGAGCATCCGCAGACTCCACCAAGGAGGAGTCAATCGTCGCTAGCGAGCATATGTCGTCTTCCGGATCGACGGGATCTATCCTTACTGAAACCGACACCGGCTATCTCAGTTCTTCGGAATCGGATTCGCCCCCTCGTCGTTCGGGACTCCCTCCCCGCGATAACTGGTGCCTGGTGCCTTCATTTAGCTCCAGTAACCTGCTCAGCGTGAAAAGCGGCATGACCAACACAGCCGTATTTCCTCCCCGTAGCAGCTCGTTCAATGTACCCCCTCAGGGAAGCTTCTCTTGCACCGAGAGCAATTACAGAGTCGAAACCAACTTCTCGTACCCGTACAGCACAGCATTCAAAGAGCTGAGCCCTATTCTCGAACATGCTAGTGAGGATTCTTCACCTCGAGGGGCAGCTTAAGGACGGCTGGTTTCAATCATACCTTCGAACGCATGAGAGTTGAATTGTCGAACCAAACATCCAAAGATTTTCAGCCATCCAGTAATTCCTTTGAATTTTCCAATGTTAGCTTGACTCAAATGGACCCTTTCAGGACCATCGATCCCAAGAATATTGCACGCAAAATCGTTCGGCGAGGTTAGTACATTGATCTTCTTCTACCTAGTTCTATGCTGACACCTTCGGAGCTATTACTTTGTACCTTGTACCTACCCTTTCGTGAATTCTCGACAAGCTGAACTCGATATTTTCCACTAGGGCATGATTTTGTAGATAATTGGTGTAAAGTTGCGATTCTGATTCGTTAGATATCCGTAATGTCCTACTTGGACCATCTACGGTATCAAGTTTTTTATAAGGACTGGTTCATGCCAAGATCCTATTGATTACTTTAGTTTCTCTGGGTGCTAGCACGCGAGCAAGGGTAATAATAGAACATACTCGATTATATGTCACCTAGGTAGTTATCGAGCATAACCTCCGAAATACATACATCGCTCCCAAAAAGGTCTTGGAAAATGGCTAGTATCAACGCGCTAGATAGCTCGCTCCACGCGAGCACGATTTTCCCTATACCGCTTCTCCTTCGATACAGTCTTCCGTCTTCTCCTCCAGGACCGGTTCAAATCTCCACGGCTCTCCCAGAACTGCCTCTGAAAATCGCTAGTAGCGGTTTCAGTAGCAGCTCCGGCCTGCTCGCCATCCTCTTCGTCCTCATCTTCGGCTATGTCATCCACGGATCCTTGCCTAGGCCATAGATTGAACGTCCGGTTAGGATGAGCCGTGTCTGGAGTCGGTGCGGCGCTCCTCACGTTTCTATGGTCAAAATCTTGTTTTGTAAAAGGGGTCATGGGTGGCTGACTCGGAGGGGCCGTGGCATCTTCGTCTTCGATATCATCGTTATCCCCGTCAAAGAAGCTAAACGGTTGGGCGTCGCCGGACTTATCGCCGGCAGCAGCAGCATCCCCTTGGGGCCGCTTATATAACGCCTCCAACGGGTGTACTTTTGTAGCAGCCGGAGTCACAGAGGGTGGTATCTGGATGGTGAGGCTTGTAGCAGAACCTGACGATTTCGGTCTTGCGGATCCTGTTTTCAAAATTGATACGGGACTAGTCAAATTTTGCGTGTCCAACTTGAGCTTTGCAGGCTGCTGGTCGCCATCCTCGTCTAAACTGTCTTCGATGAGATCATCATCATCGGAATCATCAGAAGAGCCGCTGCTGCTTGTCGTGTCATCTTCTGTATAATTTGCCGGCTTGGACTGCTTGGATTCGGCCGAGTTTGAAGCACTGCTCGGTCCCTTGCTTACGACGGGTTCAACAACAGTCCCGTGCTCGTCTACCCAACCAACACCATCTTCAAAAGTTACCGCTCCCGAACTTGATTTCTCCGTATTACTCTTCAGAAATGAAGGGTGCTTGATCGTTTTCTCAAACTCGTGCATAACCACCCCACGACTGCTCTTCCGCTTCTTCTTGGTCTCTTGGTTACCCTTATTGTCTGGAAGCTTCGTCTTGAACAAACATTCCGGTCCATCAGTATATTTCGACTTGGCCTCCTTCTTTTTCTTATCTTTAGATTTCTTCTTAGCCTTTCGTTTCTCTTCAATCATCTCCCGCTCCGAGGTAGTCCATCCGCGCTTAACTTTCCGACCCTCAAGCTCGACTCCTGGGGTAATATCAACTTCGCGCTTCCGCTTTTTGAGTTTCTTCCCGTCACTTCTGACTTTGTCCTCTCTAGCCGCGCCCGTCGGCTCGGGGATAGATTCGGGCTTGGCCTTTTCGATACGCATCTTGGTTCCTTTTAAAACGGCACCGTTAAGTTTTCTCTTTATCTTATCCGCGTCAGCCGCGGGCAGGTCTACGAAGCCGTATCGCTTCTCAGGAAACGTTTCGATAGTGTGATACGAGATGTTACGCGCTCGAGGTAGGACAGAAGAGGGGACGACGATGCTTAGTAGCGATTCGTCTAACGGCGTTATATGTAATCGGATATACGGATCAACCTTTTCCGTGGGTATTATCGTAGGGTCGGATGATTCGACGATCGCTGCCATGATTGCGCTGCCGGAACGACAGAAACGGTGAGGTTGGGCGGTTAGAAAATATGCGCTGCGAAAGGAACGATATCTTATCATTGTTATCGGCGTAGTATTGTCCCCACTTTATCTATCGAAGTAGATCCACTTCAACTTCGGTGTACATCGGTCAGCATCGGTCAGCATCGGTCAGCCGCGGTCCGGCAATCGTCAAGTTCGGCTATCAATCCGGAGCTTGTTTTTTTATCTTGACAACTACCGCCTAAATGTAACAATGGCGCAAAAATTACCCCCGTTGAGATTCGTGAGATCGGTGAGCGTCTTCTGCGGCGTAATATGTGAACTGGTACTAATATACAGGTCTTGAAATCCTTCATGGCCGAGTCCGGCCTGGAGCCGAGGTAAATCAACCCAATGCTATTTTCTACTGCCGCTAATCAATTCAAGACTTTTGGGACCTCACGTACGTACTACTTGGGTCTAGATAGGGTTGTATTGACGATACTAGCTTAGGGTTACTAATGCCGGCGTCGGCAAGGTCGATTTCGAGCTAGATATCACAAAAGACCATACCGTAAGTCCGAATCCGCGTTTGCTTATTATCTACTCACATGCGCAGAACCGCCTGAAGATTATACACGGCGGCACCATTGCCAGCATGGTCGACCTCGGGGGCTCGCTAGCTGTCGCATCTATGGGGCTCTATGCTACTGGCGTGTCGACAGACCTTAACGGTAAGCTCTTACCAGTTTCGTCTACAACGCAACGCTGACTTTCCAAGTCACATATCTGAGCAGCGGCGGCAAGGTCGGCGATAAGATTACTGCTACAGCCGTTTGCGATAAGAGTAAGGAACATGTCTCCCCTAGGCTAGGACCGTTACTCATGTAGCCTTAGTGGGCAAGACATTAGCTTATACGTCTGTCACTTTTAAAAATGCCAAAGGCGAGTTGGCTGCGAGGGGAAGCCACACGAAGTGAGTTAACATTGAGCTTCGTTGACGATTAGACTGACATTGTTAGATACGTGACCCAAGCTTGGAAGTCCCAGGAAACTCCATTTGTCCCTCCTGAAAATGCCGAGATAGAGGATGAGTGATAGACTGCCGCTATAACTGATGTTAATAGCACATAGATGGTCATTAGAACTTGAAAATTAAATCAGAGAATAGTTTTATTTCTCACAAGTTTCGTCGAGCGAACGGAGGGATGGTTACCCGTAAGAAATGAAAACATCGCAGGGCCCGCTTATGTAGACAGGTAAACATCGTTACTAACCAATGATTTCAAATATATGCGATTATTTTGTTCTATTTGGATGAGTTAGAGCAGCTTCAAGGCCGGTGACAAGAGTTCTCGGTTCCGATTTGCTCGAGGATACCACCGCAGTTTGTACCTCAAAGATCAAACGAATCGACATTGGACCGATCTTTCCGACTTTCGAGTTATCACCAACTTGACTATATTCAACGTCGTACCAGAAAACTGAGTGAAAAGAGCCAGCGAGAATATGCTTGTTGTGCTCCCCGTCAAATGATCAAATTGGGACCCCCGTTAAATACAAGGTCTCGGGGTTGAAATTAGATGTTGGTCATGAGGTGTACATATGTGTTGTATTATCTAGCTATCTACCTGTGTAATAGGTGGGCAGGTATTTTATATAGGATCCCGCGGGTGTGGGACGTATATCTCCCGGCCACACATAATCCAACACTCAGCAGCTCTTAGTCAGTATTGGCGTTACTAGCAGCAGCAAGACAACATCATCTTGCAGGCTCATAAGCTAGCTACGCAGAAAGCAATGTCTCCAATGAACGGACAAGCCCTCATATCCTTATTGATGAACCGGCCGGCGATTCCCCGATTATTGTAAACAGAAATGAAAAAAACGCTCAGGGAAAGCCGGTGAGAGGCTATATGAGATGAACCATGAAGCTCCCACCGAAAGTCTCGAAACTAACCTTGAAGATGATAACTACTTCACAATATTACCATCATTCTCTTTTAACTGTAAGGCTTGTGGTATATATTTAGGGTTAGGAAGCGAATTGTACACCATAGGATCGGGCTCATACCGCTATCCTCGCTATCCAGCACTATATCTGGGGGGTTGGTGGCCTCGTACTTATAGTTTGTCAAATTATGTAAGTGGTGAATCATACACTCCATTCCTATAAACTGCATCTGGGTACCGGCCCCATACGGATGCCTATAAACGATATGAGAAGGTAGCATTCGATTCCTGTACTGATACTGCATATGGTAACTTCTAAAACAGCCGATGTAACCATGACCGCAGAAATCAGGAGTCATGTCGCCGACCAGCGTTTGATTTTGATGGTAGCAGTTGTGTTAAATATCTTTCGATGACCGCCGTGCAACCTTTCGTCTTTGCGTGTTGGCGGTCTATGCGGTATGGGCATAGTTGGAGCAGAGAGTTCAAAAGTTGCGATATTGGACCCATTGCAGGACCTGCATTTGCCTGCATCTTCGCCGCCTTCTTTTGCTTTACCGCATATTATGTCGTTATTGTTCTTTCGGGAGATGTGAATCGCGAGGCCCCACTAGTTGCGGATCTAACCTGCAACGCCGTACACGTCGGCTTGAGCACATGGAGGTATTATCTGGACGTGGATGAGTACGCGCGGGCGCTACGCATCATAACGTCGTGGTTTAACGCGTGAGCTATAGTTAACTATCGACAAAATGTTTGTCACACTATCAGATAACTTGATTTCGCGCCATCCATGTCCTCACTATAGTACTCGCATCTCAAGGCGGTTGTGAAGGTATGCTAGCACGTCATGCACTCGAGTAATCCATCCATTTGTTTAGCTTTCTTTCTTCTTCCTTTTTTTTTTTTTTTTTTTTGCGGCGACAAATGCGACGTTGACATCAATGCGGCTCAAATTAGCGCCAATGCAACTGATGATAGATAAGCGATAGGGGAGATAAGGGATTTAAGCTTTTCTTCCCGTTTTCTTTTGTGGGGATACCCACTTAGTACGAATACATACAGTACAATTCAATTGAGCATCTCTAGATCAATGCCTTCGAGACTGTTTTGTTAAGTGAAACGCTAGTATCGAGTTTTCCTTAAGGCAATCCCCGGCAATCCCCTTTAGAAAGCCATCTTAATAGGTAAGAATGTAGTGACCGATATCCTTTTGCTGAAAGATATCGCAATCTTTGAAACATGGCGACCAACAACCGATACCAACCCAACTTTTAAAAACTTCGCGGCCGAAAATATCTTCAAAGCGCATTGTTCCATCACTGAAAAACCTGCCAGCCGGTTCTCCTATCATTCGATATTATTTCCAGGTTTGTAATCGCATACCTAAGGTACCTAGGTGGGTACCTACCTACCTTATGTATGGTCTTTTCGATCGTTTTACATTTAAACAGGCATTTTCCCGCCATGTTTCGTATGAAGACATTTCTAGTAAGTCGTCGCAGTGGTTCGTAATTCCCTTGCGCATCTATGAGGTTCTAATCCAGTTTATTCGTTACCATGACAAGTTTCCGGGATAAGTTTCAATGCATGTTGTAGAATTGTATTCTATCCGTATTGCAGTTAGAGGATAGCTGTATCGCCGCAGCCGCTACAGACCAGCTGCAGCGGATTGATATAGCACATGCCAGTTCTGCTGCCCACTGTTTACCTAGGTACGTAGGTAGGTAACCAATAGAACCACGCTTGCATTACGCCAATTCAGCCGTGTTTCATTGTCCAAGACCACGTAAGATATAACATCCAGAGAGGGGATTGTTGAGGATGAATAACACATGCAAAGCAGCAACACATTCCGTGGCTAGATGCTACTAGGCACCACTTCGCTACCCGAGACCCCTGAATGTATTTAGTTTTCCTGTTAGGAAGCGATGGAGTCTTAGGCCGCGGCCATATTATTCGATATTCTCACGATGTGCTCTGATGAATTCATTTCGATAGCCTAATTAATCTCTGCCATCTGCTAATGCCGCCTTATCAGCAGTGATGTATGTGAACAGTCAAATTTAGATTCCCGATCAGTAGCGAATGATACAGCAGCCAGTCGCATAGTATTAATATTCCCAACCCCTAGCATCGAGCAGCGTAGTTTCAATTCCCAGGTTTTAGTAGCAAGTACCGTATCCTTAATCCCGGCTTTCAGTATCAAGTAATGTAGCCAAGAGACTCTTTCTAATGGTGAGGGGCGTGGAGAGGGGCGTGTTACAGCGGCGAGTAGTACATCAAATAATATACTCTGGCAGCGGCATTCTTAGCTGTATAGTGATATACCCTTAAGCGGCGAGTAGTCTCACCATATATACCTCGGCTTTGAGATTCTAAACTTCAAGAAGCGATTTGTTAGGATTCGATAGATATTACTGCTTTTACACAAGGAGGGAAGAGGGAATGGTGAAAGGTCCCCTATCTACCTAAGTACCTACTAGGCACCTAGCTACTCTATTTATCCCTAAAGGTGACCCACCGAGGGGTCTACGGGACTGTACCGTGGCACGATGAATGCTTTTGAACTCTGATATCTCAATACGCATTGCGGCTCCGACGTTTATGCAAGGTTTCAGTAGCGAAAAGCAGGTGCTTTTCGTCTAAAGCGATATTGTAATCTACAATAAGGCTTCGAGGTTCCTGCGACAAGTTCCGGTTGCCAGTCATAAGTACTCTAGATGTAAGCCATCTCGCTGCACCGCGGTTTTGAGTTTCCTAACTTTTCGGTAGTAATTAACGTATCAAGCATCAACAATTACGCTCTAGTTCCTATGAAGCTTTCGGCAGGAGTGCATTCCAGTTGCGATGCGCCATAAAAGTCCCGAGATTTTAGTGATCAATGTGGTTTTTAGAACACCGCGGCGTAAGGTTCTCGGCAGCTTTTTCCAGTAAAGCACAACTCAACAGCACAATTCGGTGCCTTAATAGTTAGCGGTAAAGGACAGATTCGAAAATTGGATGCAATGCCGGGCAGCTTTTGAGATGCTTGACAGCGACTGTGTGGTCTCTACATCTCTATCATCTTAGGTACAGCTTCTATCCCAGCTTTGGCAAGTTCGGCGTTCCAATAACGTATGATGCAGCTCGAATCAATAGCAATAACGATCTATAAGCTTTGAGATTTTAATGGTAAAGGTTCCAACTTCCTAATAGCATATACCGTATCGATCAAAGTCCCCAGCAGTGTACAACATTCTGAATAGATGGAATTGATAAACTATGACTATTTGCTATCCAAGAAATCTCGGATCAATAGTAAACATGGTTTTATGAGTATTACGTATGCACCTAAAGTAAGCAACACGTTTTTTCCTATATACATAAACCTACCCTATAAGAATCTTGAGCATCTACGTCGGATCTCGATAGTACTGAAGCGGTGGGGGAGAAACTATATTTCGACAAAATAAACGTTTAACTAGAGCGAATGTAAATTTACGAGTTCAGGTAAAGGACTCGACGTTGAAAAAATTGCATGTGATGGCTTTCATATATATCACGACATGCTATCTATGATTGATTGACGGGTAGTATAGTAGAAATGTGAAGTGTCTGTCGAAAAGTTCATCACCCGGTAGGTATCACGTATTCTAGAACGGGTAGTTAATTCTACGGGAATGTTGGTCAGCAAATCTTGATAATGAGACAAGTCGCAAACTCCAAGTTCTAAACTTAAAAACCCTGAATACCGGAGAAATTGGATTCTTCGTTATCAAAGTGCATATACATGAGCTGTTAGGTCGTTGGAGAGATGTTTGCGTTACCTAAGTGCGTTCTGCCTAAGTGAAGCCGGCGTCCGGATACGACTTGGAGGTTCCAGTCGCTCGGAAGATGGCGTGATCCAAATTGGCCCAAGACTCCGGCAGTATACAGGGAAAAGATGAGAAGCCGTACCGGTCGTGGCCGCGGAGACTTGCCGTTCGTTCTAGGTCGTCCAATTGGTTGCACTCCAAGGTAGCCAGAATTAAGGGTAGTTCGGCTAAAATCATACAACACGCCGTCCGGCTCTCATTACAGGAACTGACCCTGAAGATCTGCAACGCAGCTTAGAGTGCCGAGACGATAAGCAATTTTGGCATCTATATCCAATCCACTCTCATTCTCCCTTAGGGGCATACGTACGCGCGTTCGCAGTCCAGGGCCATGTATCGAAGATCATGCCAAATAGAGACCGAGGAAGCGGAAGAGATATAAGGTCAGGCGTTGCTCTTCCATTATAACCGCCAAGAGTAGAAAATTATCGAAAGCCATACCTAATCGACCAATCTATCCGTTCACCACTGTCAAGATGTTCGGCGCCAAAGCAGCTCTTATTACTATCCTCCTAGCCGCTACGGCTGTATGGTCGGAAGTATCGCCGGACGAGACGTGCGGCGTCGACAAAGCGGGTAATAAAAAGGGCTACACATGTCCTGGAGAAAAGAAGTGCTGCTCAGCCAATGGTTACTGCGGTTCCACGGACGAATACTGTCTCAAGACTGTAGGATGCCAGAGCAAGTATTCTAACGCGACGGCTGCTTGCATCGACCCCGTTGACGGCAAGACGATCTCGCCTGATGGTACCTGCGGATCCGAGGGCGCTGGAAAATACGGATACCGATGTCCTACCGAAGGGGGAACTTGCTGCTCTGTAGCGTACGTTTGCATTTCCTTCGAGCCTCGATAGTGCTTGCTAACACGTCACGATTTAGGGGCTACTGCGGAAACACTACCGCTCATTGTCTTGCCGCGGAGGGTTGCCAATCAGCGTATGGAAAATGCCAGTGAACAAGCATACGAAGATACGCATGTGTTATAAATTCTATTAAGGATAAAAGTCGTACTACTTCAACCTAGATAGCGATCTAGCTTTTGAGTAGAGCAAAGACTAAAGAATATACTTATAGGGGTAGAAGAATTATCAAGAGTTGAAAATAGAATACGCGTACGGTGTACGAGTTGCCCGGATTCGCATTGAAGAATCCTACAAGTTTTGACATGAGAGCATGAATGAAAATCAGTTTTATGGTGATAGTTAATAGTAGCGGTTCGGACGTATTAAGTCATTTTATACTAGAGCGGATATAGAAGCCTGGGATTCTCCACGGATGGCCGATCGCGGCCTTGAGCTGGAGTGGGGATTCTCGCATACAACTTTAACCAAGAATACACGAAGAATCAAGTAAATAATTTTTGAGCGTCTGTTACTTGTCCTAGGCATCGAAACAATGGCTACCTTATTTCATAATGGTCGTTTCTTCCAGTCCGGGTCCAAGGGGGAAGGCCATTCCTTCGTAGATGCTATGCTTGTTGACGAATCCGGCAAAATAGCTCACGTTGGCAGCATAAACGACGAAAGTATTCTGGCGGCGGAGAAATCCGGTGTGACCAAACACGACGTCAATGGTGGTATCGTTTTGCCAGGATTTATTGATGGCCACATGCACTTTTTGATGCTGGGGCAGTCTCTACAAAAGGCCGGACTAGAAGCATGCAAAAACCTACAAGATATCCGCCAGACGATTAAAGAGTTCGCTGCTGCACACCCTTCCGCGGCTCGTATATTGTGTAAAGGGTGGATGCATTCCATGACCAACGGGGAGGCATTGGCCAACATGATAGACGATCTAGATCCGAGGCCTATGTATGGATAGAATCATTTTCGATTTAATTCCAAAAGATTTTCCCTGTTAACTCGTTCAACAGCTTCATCGACTCGAAAGACCTGCACTCGACTTGGTGCAACGGTGCAGCTCTAAAGGAGCTGGGTGTGCAAGATATGGCTGACCCGGAAGGTGGAAAAATTCACCGTGACGAAAATGGCAAGGCATCAGGGCTACTTTCAGAAGCGGCAGCCGTCACGATTGTCTGGCCGCATATTGCAAAAGTTGCACCCATGGAAGAGAAACTAACAGCGCTGAAAGGGGCTGTCGCAGCGTATAACGCGTCTGGGTATACGGGACTCGTGGATATGGCAATGGATGAAAACGCGTGGGAAGCTTTACAGATACTGCGACAGAGAGAAAGGCTTCCAGTTAGGATAGCTGTCCACTGGCTCATCACACCTCAGAAGACAGAAGCTGAGAACCTCGCTCAGATTGACCGCGCAATAGAGCTTAACCGCCAGTTCAACATGGAAAACAGTCCTGATTGCCGCGTCGTAGGTATCAAGGTCATCGGAGACGGTATTATAGATGGCTGCACCGCCGGACTCTCGGAGCCTTATACTTCTAACGGGATATCGTGCGATCCTATCTGGTCGCTTGCAGAGCTTGGTCCTGTAGTCAAAAAGGCGGACAGGGCCGGCTTGCAGTGCGCACTACACGCCATCGGCGACCAGACGATAAAAGTTGCTATCGATGCTCTCGAACAAAATGCCACCCCTGGTCGAAGGCATCGAATCGAACACCTGGAGCTCGCATCGCCCGAAGACGCTAAGAGGTTAGGAAAGCTAGGTATTACGGCTTCTATCCAGCCGGTACATGCAGACCCGGCAATCGTTCGGGCGTGGCCATCGTTGCTCGGTCCCACTCGATGCGAACGCGCATTCGCATATAAAGAATTCGCCGATGGGGGCGCCGTTTTAGCATTAGGATCGGACTCCCCTACGGCACCTCATGCGCCGCTAAGAAACGCCTATACGGCGACAACGCGACGCTCGGCTAGAGAGCCGGACTCGACGGAGCGATTTAACCCACAGTTCGCGCTGGACTTGTCCGCGACAATTGCTGCAGGTACGGAGGGTTCAGCATATAGCTGCTTTGCTGACCGGTTCGCCGGTAAACTAGAGGCCGGGCGGATGGCGGATTTTGTGGTGGTGGATATGGATTGGGATGCGAACAAGCTGCTGGAGGCGAGAATTCTACAGACTTGGTTCAACGGGAAGAAGGTATTTGACAAAGTATAGAATATCCAATAATAACAACCACATTGGTACCTATATTAACGTACGTCCTCACCGCCATTATATTGCGGACCAGTAAGAATATGTTGAAGGGCTTGGCTTAGAACGCCCCAACAAGCACGGCATCACGAGATACGTATTGCTATGTTGTTGCAAGGATTAGCGAGATTCAAGAAGCCAAGAACGTGCTTGATTAGTCGTGAGGATTAGTACTAAGCGGTACGATATTGATACTGTACTAAATTCGTGCATCTCCCACTGGGAAACATACGGGCCTGTGTAATACGGAGTGATGCAAGTGTTCCCTCCCCGCCCGCGTTGGAGAAGATTCGTGGGGTACGGCCTAAACACCGAGGTCTCCGGGCGGTCTTGACAGGCCGCGCCGGTTTATTGAGAAAGGGGCGGTTATCCAAGGGAACTCCCATTGGAAATTCACCCTTACATACCTATTCGTATGCCCGAATAATATGCCCGAATAATATGCCCGAATAATATGCCCGAATAATATGCCGGTTTCTGCCCGTCTCAGCTTTTCCACGTATCGTAAAGATACTAGGGAACTCGATTCCAATCGATCGTACACTAAAGGCAGCACCTGTAGCGCATGGCGTCTTCCCTTGGCTTTCCGTAACGAGTAAAGTGTCGCCTTACTGCCGAGAAATCGACGTCAAGGTCCCGCAAGGTCATGCAGAGGCGTTCCAGACAAAGAACGGAGAGCCACGAAGCTTCCAAGCTTCCAAGACGCTTCCAAGAGCGCTACCCACGTCGCTATCGTTCCCTATGATTCGCTTGATTTCCCAACTACCAAGCCTTATCAACGAAGCGTTCATAGATGCACTAACTGCTACAACTATCTCGTTTAGAGTTCCATCGACCACTCCACATCACTCGCTTGGCATCCAATCGCCACTATTCCTTCCTTGCTCTCCCAAGTAATCCTCCCCGTGACGAGGTCCAGAGCACAATCCAATCAGTGCATACTATGCCTACTTCGCCTCACTCACGTTGAGATGAGCCCTTGGCATGCTCTGGGCATCGGACTGTATAGTAATAACAGACGAGCTCGGCGGGGTTTATATCTATCCTCGTCCTACCCAAGATCTGGTTCTAGCTGCAGATTCTCAGATTCCCTTTGCGGACTTCTTGTTTTAAATAGGCATACTAGCTATTAACCAACACACGTGAATGGGTATTGAAGATCAACCTGCTGTCGAGGAGTCGACTGAACCCCCTATACGCGGCGATATCAATGTAATTCAGAAAACTCCGCTTGGCCAGGACGCTGTGCTTCCAACCCAGACACAGGAAAAGACAGCATCTTCTTCCATAAATGAAAAGGGCCAAGAACCTCATAATTTAACCGTTAGAGATCTAGAAAGGCATCTTGAAACCGACGTTGAGAATGGCCTCGACTGCGGTGAAGCAGCTCGTCGCCTGGAGCACGATGGGCCAAATAAGATGGAGGGCGCTCAGGGGTTATCCGTGTGGAAAATTCTCCTGAGGCAGGTATCCAACAGTCTAACAATGGTTCTCATACTTGTTATGGCTCTCTCCTTTGCCATCAGCGATTTCATCGAAGGCGGCGTTATTGCTGCCGTCATCACACTTAATATCGTCGTGGGGTACGTTTAAAAATATTCAATGGCAAATTTCATGCTGACTTTGAAATAGATTTGTTCAGGATTACCGTGCTGAACAGACGATCCAGTCGCTCTACGCGCTATCCGCTCCAACGTGCAAGGTTATCCGCTCAAGACAAATCGCAACCATCAAAGCCGAACTGCTTGTTAAAGGTGACATCGTACTACTCAATGTCGGCGATATAGTTCCCGCGGATCTTCGATTCGTTGACGGACTAAACTTGTCTGCGGACGAGGCGTTGCTGACTGGGGAGTCTTTACCAACTAGCAAACATCCGGAAAGAGTCCTTCACGGACCCGAAGTTCCTCTTGGTGATCGTATCAACATGTTGTATTGCGCCAGCACCATTACTCGCGGTCGAGGGAAAGGCATCGTTACCGCTACCGGGATGGATACTGAAGTGGGAAAGATTGCCCAGCTGCTCCGAGCTAACCCAAGCTCGAACAATAACATATCCCGATTAGAAGCTTTATGGACCCGCGCCAAGGCCAGCGCGCGTAGCATCCTAGGACTCGACGGAACGCCTCTCCAGGTTAAGCTAAGCAAGTTTGCTTTGCTCCTTTTCGCCCTAGCAATCTTACTTGCCGTCATCGTATTTTCCGCTAGCGTTTGGAACGTGGACGACGAGGTTCTCATCTACGGTATCTGCGTCGGCGTGGCTGTTATCCCGGAATCTCTCATCGCTGTCTTGACGATTAGTATGGCGGTCGGTACCAAGGCGATGGCTAAGGGCAACGTAATAGTAAGAAAGCTTACAGCCCTAGAAGCTGTCGGGGGAGTAACCAATATTTGCTCCGACAAAACGGGCACTTTAACTCAGGGGAAGATGATCACTAGAAAGGTCTGGCTCTGCGACGGCTCTACTGCCGCCGTTGAAGCCTGTACTCACCCTTTTGATCCGTCCAGCGGAAAAGTCATATGGAATAGCAAGGAATTCGAGATCGAGTCGACATCTCGCCTTTCTGCCTGTGCAAAAAGGTTTATAGAATGCATCTCGCTGTGTAATAATGCTACTGTGACGGATGGCAAGCCGACACCAAACGATGACGCGGCCGAAACCCTAACTACGTCGACTCTTACGATTCCAAACTGGGTTGCCGTTGGTGAGCCTACCGAGATCGCTCTCCAGGTTTTTGCTATGCGGTTTGGTATGGGTAAAACCGCCATTTCTCAAGCAGGTAACTTGCATATCCTCTCGGAGCACCCGTTTGACTCCTCTTGCAAACGCATGACCGTCGTATATTCATCAAACGGATCTGGTCCAGTCGACGTATATACCAAGGGGGCATTAGAAGTCATGTTGCCGTTATTGGACGCGTCCGATGATGTAAAGGCTAAACTGACCTCCAAAGCCGAATCCCTTGCCGCCGAAGGTCTCAGGGTACTTTGTATTGCCCATAAGACCGTTCAAAATGGTGACGCCCTAGCGGATTCACGTGAAGCCGCCGAAGACCGATTAATACCTTTGGGTCTTGCGGGCCTTTATGATCCTCCCCGTATAGAAACGGCCGATGCGGTTGAGAAATGTAAAGTTGCTGGTATATCCGTTCACATGCTTACAGGAGATCATATCAAGACGGCGACGGCTATAGCGCATGAAGTAGGAATCCTCGGCAACGGTCTTCACGTTGCTGACCTAGCAAACGCCGTTATGCCTGCTACTGCCTTTGATAGCCTAACCGACGAGCAAATTGACCAGATGGAGAAGCTCCCCTTAGTATTAGCTCGGTGTACCCCATCTACAAAGGTGCGTATGGTTGAGGCGATACACCGTCGTGGCGCCTTTTGTGCTATGACTGGCGACGGAGTTAACGACTCGCCCGCCTTGAAAAAGGCCGACGTTGGTATTGCCATGGGCCTAAACGGCAGTGATGTAGCCAAAGAAGCCGCGGATATGGTCCTCACCGACGATAATTTTGCTTCGATCGTAACGGCTATCGAAGAAGGGAG
Organism: Daldinia sp. EC12; assembly: GCA_002120325.1. Classification (NCBI taxonomy): domain Eukaryota; kingdom Fungi; phylum Ascomycota; class Sordariomycetes; order Xylariales; family Hypoxylaceae; genus Daldinia; species Daldinia sp. EC12. The sequence continues at coordinate 46,228 of KZ112981.1, forward strand.
ACGTCTATTCGATAATATTCAGAAGGTAAACAAAGTGGTTCTCTGCCGATAAGGACACAAAACTCAGCTAATGATCATTGACTAGTTTCTACTGCACCTGTTAATCTCCAATATTGCCCAGGTGATCCTTCTTCTCGTTGGTCTCGCATTCAAAGATGATCACAACAAATCTGTTTTCCCGCTCTCCCCCATCGAGATTCTGTGGGCCAACTTGATCACATCATCTTTCTTAGCTCTCGGGCTGGGTCTCGAGGAAGCCCAGCCGGATATTATGCTAAAACCACCGCATGACCACCGCGTTGGGATATTCACGAAAGAAATCATCATCGACAAGATGGTATACGGATTCTTTATGGGCTCCTTATGTATCGCAGCTTTTACCACTATCATATACACACCCCTCGAGAGCGTGTACGCGGTGTTACCGCTCTCTGGAACGCTGGGCTTCGATTGCAATGCAGAGCACAACGATTCGTGCGATTACGTTTACAGAGCCCGCGCTACGACCTTTGCAACCCTTAGCTTTCTACTGCTTGTTACGGCTTGGGAAGTCAAGCATTTTAACCGCTCGCTGTTTAATATGTATCCCGAGTTATACGCTGGGCCTTATTCGGTTTTCAAGACTGTCTGGAGAAACAAGTTTCTCTTCGGAGCTGTTGTCGCGGGCTTTGTCATCACTTTTCCCGTTATATACCTGCCAGTTATCAACATCAGGGTTTTTAAGCACCAGGGTATCGGTATCGAGTGGGCTATCGTCGCAGTGTGCGTCGTGGTGTACGTCGTTCTAGTAGAAGCATGGAAAGCGGCGAAACGGCGTTTTCACAAGGACATTACCGCCCATACTGAATCTGCCAGAGTCGCGGTTTAGATGCTGACATGCCGGCTATTGAGGATTTGCAGTGTGGTGTTGTCACGCTGTGTTATTCTATCTAGCCAGTGCTGGAGAGACTAAGCGGTCAGGGGGCTCATCCGGTCATTACTGCGGCTTCTTATTTGAAGCCTGCACGATACATTCACTCATTACCCAAGGAAACCATTTCTGGTGGATTCTCAGCAGCAGTCGCAGAAGCACCACACTATCATTAATAAGTACCTCATACCTAGTTGCCACGATGATGTGGACAATTCCCTTCGTTACTTTCTTGGCGGTCAATTCAATAAAGAATCGATGCCAATGCATTAAATACTATTAGGATATCTCAGTCTCCGTGATACAAAGCTGTGTGCGCCTTCAACTCCTAACAAGGTCAGATAGAGGCGGCTTGAAGCACGGTGATTAATGCATCAAGCATCTGGGACCTGGTAGAACACCTCGATTTGCAGTGTCATTAAAACGAAAGGCTGCAACTTACGTCCTTTCACGGTAGAATCCACACACCGAAATGTGAATGTTGTTATTATTCCTAAGACGAAAAGCAAGTTGACCATTGCCCGTATTGTGAAGGCCCGTGTACTAGGTGCAATATGAGAAACGCAATGGACAACTTTCCAAAGGGTTGCAGAGAAGAGGATAACCTAATCCAGTGCCACTCGCCTTTGCATAATGCCGGTACTTCGCTCTCAGGACGATATCTGATAGCCTTGAAAGGATCATTCGATAATACGATCATGACCTACGAACAGCCATCTCCTTTGACTGCATCTTTGAGAACCTGGGAATCGTCTTCAATGATGCCAGAATAATTCGTACCGTAATATCCCAAGGTCTTTCTGATACCGGAGATGCGGGATCTTGCGACGAAATCACCCGTAAAGCCACATTCAAGTGGAACTTGCATATCTGCAAGACTTGCCTCTACCGCTTCGCTATACCCAAGGCTACAACTAATATGCGATAGGTGAGGCATCCAATCGCGGCCCTCGTAAGGAGTATACTTGAAGTTGTTGATTTTCGACTTTAAGGTGTCTATGCTATCAAGAAATTCTCTCGGTTCAGGTACCGGGAACAATCCAGCAGCCATGAGTTGGGGGACCATAGACCCTAGCATCATAGTCTCGCACTCCTTCTGCTGCGAACCAAGCTTACAAAAGGGTGACCTGGGGGATTCGTCGTCAGATGAAGGTCGTCTGAAGGGCTCGCTCAGAGCATCTAGAATTCGACTGATTATCTCCAATCTCTTAGTACCGATCCATCCTAAGAAAAGTTAGCCGCAATTGAGAAAGTTGCAAGTTTCATTTACCAAGTAGACCTTTGTGGATACTTTCCACGTCGGACAATGAGTTGCCATCGCTGTCCACTAGCTGGGAAGTAACCAACTTGGAACAGAGAACAATCTGTTCGACCGAGCGGCGGAATAAGGAAACGTCACCCAATACCCAAGCGATGAACATAGCTTTGCGTGAGTTTCGGTAATTCTCCTCGGGGGCGTTGCTTGTAGGAAGACTGTTGACCCAAGTCTCTGCCCAAGGATAAACTAGATGGGTACATTTGTATCGACTAATGACAACGGCAATACGATAGAGTTCTTCTAGGGGAAGCTTTACGGGTACCTTGTCGAACTTGTAATGAATGATGTGGAAGAGTGTCGTTAAGGCGGACGCGTAGCCGTCAATAGAAACCATCCAAGCTTCTTCGTCAGATCTCTTGATATAATTATTACCGTAAAGCATGGTTCGCCAGACTGGGGAGGCGAGAGCAAGGTGAGCAGACGAAACCTTACAGAGGATTAGGCCGCCTTCAGTTTCAAGAGGTATATCGAGATCGCTGTCGACATCGAAATAAATGATGGACTTTACGTCATTGGAGGCATCTGCGGGAATAAAGCATTGTTTCTCGGTGTCGTCTGGTACCTGTATGAATGTAGTTGTATCGGGTGTGGTCTCAGCCTCGGATTCATCCTTGGAACCCTCAGCTGAAGGGATGTTGGCGTCATTATCGTCGGCTGCAACCGAGACGTCGATCTGATCAGTTCCGTCAAAGAACATATCTGATAGTTTTTTCACCCCGCTGACACCTTCGCCAGAGAACCTCGCCCTCAGGCTTTGGAGTTCGGATTCAGTGTTGGTATCATCTCTGGGATTTGACGGCGCATCAGGACCGGTTACGTTCGGCGGAGTATCCTGGGCGGATGCCATTTTGGTACGAATCCCTGAGGCTTCGGCCGGTATATAACCGCAACACGATTACTTATCAATGGATGGCAACGTCTAAGTCCAAGTTGGACAACGAGCCGTATATCGAGGGAAAACTGTATAATAAGCATTAGTGATGGGTCGGAACCCTGAAATAAATGGTACAAATCGAACTGCCGAGTGAAATCTGATCCCGCGAATAATGGGTAGGACCTACCTTGGCGTACGACACTTTAAGCCTTCAACAATAAGCCGGTTGACTGAGACGGCTGCTTGAATGCTTGCAGGCTGCAAGATAGGGTGAAATGGTTATATACAGGCAGAGATGTTATCGATTGAAGTCAGACCTAAGTGTGCACGAGAAATCAATATAGGCCTTGCCGGAGAAAGCATACAGAAGGTTGGGGACGCCTGAATGTATATCACCAGCGTTCAAGTAGCAAACAGCCTAGGGAAGGCATCAACTAATGTAGCTAAGTACCTACTAGGTAGGTAGTTATAATACAAATATCTAGGTACCATCTAGGAAACCGCTATTAAGCAGGTGCTTAGAGATACCTTAGGTAGATTAGGTAGGTTACCTAGTAAGTTAGGTGCGTTGTAATCGCGATGTATTCGCAGTAGGTTGAAAACATACTAACCTCTAAGGTAGCACATATGGAATATGGTACCTAGGTACCTACCTACCTACCTGTAATCACCATAACCAGAGGTCGCGTTCGTTTCCTGTACGTACTATACCTAGGCAGGTAAGTATATAGAACTACAAAGCGTAGACTTCAAAGACGGCACATCTAGAGTGCTTCCATGCATTGGTCAAATAACTAAATAATATCGCTGTTAGGTAGGTATCTATGATACACAAGGGCATACGAGATATTATGAGGACCGACCTCCTCTTGCCCTAGGTACCTATTTATGCTCAATTCAACTTTGAAGAGGCCTTTCCACTGTTCTTCTTAGATTACGAGGTTCCCTCTCCTTCTCCGAGAAGACGGGCTATCAATACATAAACGAATATGACGCCTCCAAATACTAGCAGCTTATTGCGCCCGAGCCAACTCGTACCTGCGTCCCTCTGCTGTACGACAGCGTCGACGACAGCTTGAGCCTGGCCGCCACTACCGCCAGCGATACCCAACTGCGGTCCACACGATGCACCGCCGTTCCTAGCTCCCGTAGCCGCGTCAATGTTATTCTCCGTCATCCACCGCCAATTTTCCTTGTCTAGCTCGGGCCATTCAGCTCTAAATTTTGCGCCACCGTCCCCAGCCTTTACGTTTCCTTTCTGTGCCGGGTTCTTCGCGTGCGAACCACCTCCCGTCGAATTCCACCACCTCGACCTAGCCGCGAATATTCTTCGTTCGTGCGCCGTAGCCGACACCGAACCGGTTGTCATCTCTTCCGATGTCATAAATGACAGTAAGCCGATCAAGATCGTTGAGACTTCCCATGCCGGATTGAAGGATCGCGGGTGGAAATCGGAGATGGAGAGGCAGAGTCGTGTGGATGGTTGGAAGCGGCCAGAAGGCGTGTGCATTCGAATAGCCGGTGGAGCGAATGGATAGTTGGGCGGGAAGATCAAGGTTCCCCAATATTGTCCATTATGATAAGGAGTGTCTTCAGGACCGGTTATGATATAGTGCCATCTACTTATAGTCAGAAGCGATCACCGGTAAATCGAAAGATATAATTGAAACGTAAGACGTACTCGAGGATGTTGGACTCTGATGGATGGGCACTGATGTACGGGGGAGGGTTCTCCGATATGCTTTTATATTCGCGAGCCAACTATAGCGAAAACAATCAGATTAGATGGTATCCCCATTAGGTAAGGGGGTGAAGATGATGTATTCATACGCGCTTGCTCGCTTGCTTGCTAGCCATGATGAAGTCGATGATAAGGGTATCTCCGAGAAAGGAAAGGTGTCACGATAGCCGGCCGCAAAGTCGCTTCACAAGGATGTATGTAGTCAGACTGGATTGTATGAATGGAAGATACCGAAGGATTCGAAGTGGAAGTGGAGTACTGTAAATGTTTATTATTTTTGATGAATAAGAGAAAAAGAAAAGAAAAAAAAAAAGAAGAAGGGGCTACATTTGAAGCGTAGGTTAGTAGGATGAGGCTGATGATAACAGACAGGCCCCTGTTTGTAGTTGTAGGGAGATGGGCAATGGGGTCCAGGCTTTAAAAAGTACGTACCCTTTAGTTAGTTAATTGGACCGATTCGCTGATAAAGAAAGCCTTGGAATAAAGTCTTGAATAAGGTTAGCCCGTGTGCTTCTTAATTGGATCATTGCGTCACCTAAAACATGGCATACGGGGCACCTAGAAATTGCAGGTGTTAGGTACCTCCTAGGTACATGTGCCTGGTAGGTTCAATGTACTAACCTACTAATGTACTACATATGTACCTCTATATGTTGTAGTGCATAATACCAGCCACACTAAAGATGCACTAATTCGTGCCACACGGCGCAACTTCGCAAGGGTCCGGATGGAGACCTCAGTCTTTCCGGATCATTGCCGAGCTTCCAGCTTTGGTGCCGGCCTATTACCTGCAGTTCTCAGCCCGAGCCATTTATTGAATTTATTGAATTGCACGAGGGAGATACGACAACTTCTCATATTAGAATAATAGACAGGTGCGCAGCTATACCTACTAGCTAACATGGCTCTCAACGGCCCTGATGGTGACGATGTAAGATATAAATAACCGAATTGTCTCTATATTGTACGTATATAGCTAATAATTGCTATGGTCCGTAGGTTTTCGAAGGTCTTTTGAAGTCCGAGACTGCATCGGTAGAACAGAAAGCGGCAGCAGAACGAGCCCAAGCTCACGAAGCCCAAGCCGAGCGGAGAGCAATCGAATTGGTATGCTAGCATTCAGTCGGATTTTATAAAGTAGCAATATCGTGAGCTCTATCGTGAGGTCGTCGCTAATATTTTACGGCCTAGTTATTACAAAATCAAACGCTTCCCGTTACTCTCTCTTCTATCGAGATCAATGGCGCCAAGAATACCCGCGAATCGTTCCTCGCCCCCATCTTCCAACCTCTTCTTGACGATAGTCGCAATGCCGATTATACCCTTGCGGATATGCTAGATCAAGTAGGCGGAGCAGTTGAAAAATTACAAAAGTTTGGTACGCTCTGTTATTCTCCTGTCTAAAATCATATCGACTCACCTTTAAAGATATTTTCCAGCCCAATATCCTCTTCCACTTGTCTCGACCGCCTCATCTCGACCCGTCTTCCACACCAACTGACCTCGACGTTTCTCTTCGGGTACGCGAAAAGTCCCGACTTCTCCTCAGAACTGGCACGGATCTCGGCAATACGGAAGGTTCGGCGTATGGTTCTATGCTATGGAGGAATATATTCGGAGGTGCCGAATCCCTATCGTTGAATGCATCCGCCGGTACGAGGACGCGTTCGGCGTATAGTGCCGAATTTGCTATGCCAATTCGAAGCAATCCCAATTTCCGCCTCAGCATCGAAGGTCTCGCCAGTAGTACGCAGAAGCCATGGGCGAGCCACGAGGAAGTTGTCAAAGGTGGAGGTATTAAGCTGCACTGGCTAAAGAACAATGGCGACCGGCATCAATTTGGTTACTCCGGCGCTTGGAGACAGTTGACGGGCGTCGGAGCAGAAGCAAGTCCTACCGTTCGAGGAGACGCGGGGGATTCTACCAAGAGTGCCATATCTTACCTATTCCAGCGGGAACGGAGAGATAACCCCATGTTACCGCAAAGCGGATACCTCGTTAAGACGAGCACGGAGCTTGCCGGGTGGGGTTCCTTAGGCGGAGATGTTGGTTTCTCCAAGAGTGAATTGGAAGTTGCCGGCGCAATACCTGTTCCCGTACCCGGAATCAGGGGATCTTCTGGCGTATCCATCGGCGGCGGATTCAGAGCGGGCCTTCTTTACCCCCTTCCTTTAACATTTGGTCTTAGCGGTGCGTCGCCTAGTCGGGTCAATGATCGATTCACACTTGGAGGACCGACGGACGTGAGAGGTTTTGCGCTAGGCGGACTCGGTCCAAGGGATGGTATTAATGCCGTTGGCGGCGATATTTACGCGGCGGGTAGTGTAAATATGCTCATCCCCCTCCCCCGCGTAGGACCCGAGTCCCCGTTCCGGCTTCAGCTCTTTGCCAACGGTGGCAGATTGGTAGCGATGAAGAACAAACTCAAACGCAGCGACGAGACGAGCGGTCAACGCCTCGGTGCCGGCGCGGTATTCGACGGCATGGTCTCGGCAACCAAGGACCTTGGCACGGAACTCCCAAGCATTGCCGCTGGTGTAGGACTTGTATATGCACACCCAATCGCGAGGTTTGAACTAAACTTTAGCTTGCCATTGGTTCTCAGGCGGGGAGAGGAGAGCCGGAAAGGGTTACAGGTCGGTGTTGGAATAAATTTTCTCTGATTCATCAGAACCAATGTGCCAGAGGGGCATTTGATGTAAATATCTACGATTCGCCATATCGCTCCCCTTTTGTATATACTATGACCGAACCACCTTACGAACGCCCCCCTCCGGAGTCTAGAAGGAACAATATAAAAGATATCCTCTTGTCGTATTGTTGTCAAGCATCGGCTTGGATACAACTATTCAAGCGAACGGCACATAATGGGAGTTGCAGCGTTGCATCAAAAGCTGCCAATTCATTGATAGATTACGGCGTCGTACCACTCAAATTACTTTTCCCGATCGTAAAGGGAATCTTTCTCCGAGTATCTTATCTTCATATGCTAATAATCACTCCGAAGTAGGACTTATTCTATCGAATAGGACTAGTGATCGAGCTATAATAAGGAGTGGAGATGAAGGTATAAGTAGGTAGGCAGGCTTATAGATAGCGGGGTTGTATTGCGTGATAGTTTTCTGCCTCATATTTTGTTATATCCAAATTGAAGAAATGGCAGCGCTCAATACCAAATCCAAAATCGTCATCATCGGTTCCGGCGTATTCGGAATTTCGACAGCACTATGGCTAGCAAAATCGGGCTATGTAGACGTAACGGTCCTGGACATGCAGGACACTGCCTCTACGGCCTACGATCCTCTGTCGGGCATCGATTCCGCATCGGCTGACTTAAACAAGATTATTCGTTTCAGCTACGGATCCGAGATCGAGTATCAACGATTAGCAACCGAGGCTGCCGGCTTATGGGACGAATGGAATCGCGAGGTTGCTGCAACGCCTACCGATGAGCTTCCTGGGCGGTTGAGAGAAGGAGACAGAAAGCTTTGGTGGAACTCTGGTATGCTACGTATGAGCAGTGAAGATGAGCTTGGCGATTTCGAAATCGCGACGCTCGAGAATATGGACCGTGAGGGCATTAGGGAGACCCAATTTAGAACTGACGACAAGGCAGGTAAGTGTCAAGCGTAACATATCAAAAAATAAATACATGGGCATGGTTCTAAATATTGTCTTGTCATCAAGATATCGCTCGGGCAAAAGAGCGAGGTTGGGCGCATAAGCTCGATCCTTGCCGTCGACAGGAAAGGTTCGGAACACACAAGGCTGTACTCGATTCTACTGCTGGTTTCGTCTATGCGTACAAGAGTTGCGCTTGGGCGCAGCATCTCGCGAGCAAAGCGGGCGTCAAGATGATACTCAGTCCTTTGCGCGGTAAAGTTGTAGATATTACAACCGAAGAAGATCGACCAGTGGTAGTCACCGCTGACGGCAGCGAGATCACCGCCGATCTAGTTGTCGTAGCCGGTGAGTTTCTCCCGTACCGCCCGGGAAAAGTCCTCTGACTGGTAACAGGTGGCGGATGGACTCCGTCTTTGGTTCCAGAAGTCCAGGGCCTCTTGGAAACTACAGCTGGTTCAGTAGCCAATATTCAAATCCCGAAGGACCAGACTGATATATGGAACCGATTTGCTCCGGAAAACCAACCGGTAGTAACTTGGGGTTCTCGACAAGGCAAGGACGTGTACAGCCTCCCAAGAGACGAGAATGGTGTGTTTAAGATTGGTTGGAGAAGTACAAAGTTAGATTATTCAGACTAGATCTGGAGACTCGATATTGACTTATTTACAGATGGACCAACTTCCAAGCCGTTGGTGGACGGCGAATATCAGTTCCTAAAACCGCACATGTAACTGAGGAAAAGGAAACTCGCATCCCGATCGATGCGCTTAAAGGCATCAAAGGTTGGGCAAAATTAACTCCGACTTTGTGCAGATCTTGTTAACACCCATATAGAATTCATAACGATCAACTTTCCCGAGCTGGTTGCTTTGGGTATCTCATCCACTAGACTCTGCTGGTATACTGACAGTATCGACAATTCATTCGTGGTCGATTTCGTGCCTGGACGTCCTGGAGTGGCCGTCTGCTCCGGTGGCAGCGGTCATGGCTTCAAGTTCCTGCCCATACTCGGACGCGAAGTTGTCAAGATTCTCGAGGGCAAAGGGGAGCAGACAGTGTACGGCCGGATGTGGAAGTGGAGGAGCAGCCCTGAGGCTAAGCGGAACGGGCTCGAAGAGGGTGAGCAAGGTCCTAGGGTACTTTCAAAGCAGAAGATGGCTGAACAGGAAGATTGGCGGTCTACAGTCTAGAGATATGGGTTTAGTGAAACTTATAAAGACATTACAATTCCTGAATATATCGTCATAAGTTGGTGGATTCTGCAAAGCTTATATACAGTAAAAGGTACCTATCCATCGTATCTGTTTGCTATACCACGAATGGCGGTGTATTTATCGCCGAGTCGTCGACTCATATGTTGTAATAAATCCTAATATGTTCTCGTCGATATAGCCAACCTTTGGACTACACTCCGCGAAGAATTGACTAGTCTCCCTGTTGAGAAGATGGCCGCCATGCTCTTCAATCAGCTTTATATACCTGGGTATCATCGGCGCTTAATCCCTGTAGTATTCTGTCCGTTACAACTCTGTGAAAAGTCATTGGCGGCGTTGATTCGCAAGGGAGCGGCCCTAACACAATGCCTCAATTTAATTGGCTAAATAAGTCTATATTCCAACCAATCCGGTATGCAAGAAAGAGGAGAGCTACTATCAGACCCAACTTCCCGTAGGAACTATGGATTTGCTCGTAGACGATGATTATCGATTCGTTATACAAATGTGGGCTTTGGATCTACTAATCGGTAGCGCGTATCTGAGTAGGACTTATATCGTACGGTCTTTGCACGAACGCAATTGGAGTGTGCCCCGGCTTCGTTCACAATCTGGACCGAATAATTTGACGTGCCGTCACCATCGATGGCGATCGATGCCCCGGGGCGACTAGGGTCGGGCCATTCTTTGCCCACATGGTCTCCAGGTTAAAAATGACCGACATGCCAACCCTTTCTCGTCTTTTCGATTTCGGTGGTTATAGTGTTGACCGGCCACCTCACGATGCATCCGGGACATCAGCTGGCTTATGCCATGTGGGCGATGACGGCCCTGTCTTTTGCCTTGGTTGCTCTCCGGCTGTATACACGGATTCGAATCGTCAAGTTCATCGGCGCTGAAGACTACATGTACGCATGCACCAGTGTATGTAAAAGCCTCTGGTAATATATCTGATTTTTATCTAGAAGCTTGCATTGATCTAACTTGACCTTATAGATATTCTTCCTTTTGTTTACAATCTTCATACAGATTTCGGTTCATTACGGACTAGGTCAGAATTTCTGGACGCTGAGTATCGACGATACGGCGAATTCCATCTTTTGGACTTATGTTGCGAATAGCTTTGCTATAACCGGCAACGCGATGGCCAAGTTATCGATGGGGTTGTTTCTACTTCGGGTAGTTCAGTTTAAATGGCAAAAGATTGCTCTCTGGACTGCCGTAGCCGTTACCATTACTACTTCCGTTGTTCTCGTTATTATGTTGTGGAATCAGACAACACCGATCAAAGCAAGTTGGGACCCGTTGAGAACCCCTGGAACGTGGAATATAAAGATCCAACCGCTCAGCGTAGGACTTGGAGGTATTATTCAGTCATTTGTTCCTCCGGGGCCAAAGAACTGACATGCTTCTAGTTTGGTCTAGCACCTGCGACTTTTTCTTCGCCATATTTCCTTGGCTGTTTATCCGGTCTCTTCCGATGTCTCAGCGGGAGAAAGTCATGTTGGCCGGTGGCATGAGCCTCGGGGTAATGTAAGTTGTTATCTTATACTCCTATGTTCTCGATTGGTAAATAGTAGAACTGATTGCTATACCTAGTGCTGGAGCTTGCGGTATTACCAGGACGGTTGTCTTGTCTAAGCTAAACGTATTCAACTATACACGTAAGTACTAACACTTATTAGCTAGGTACCTAGTTACTATGCTCTAGAAGAGTCTAACTTACTTCGGTAGTCAACTTCGTGCCTTATTTCGCCTGGGCCGGTGCAGAAATTGCGGTGGCCATGGTTTGTATAGGTATTCCCACCTTGCGGCCGCTATACCTCAAGACTAGAAATTTCGCAAACGCATACTCAAACCATTACCGGAGCAACGATACGAACGAACTACCTCGATATACAACACGCAAAACTATAAGCAAAGGCTCTCGAGTTCGGGATTCGGGATATTCACAAGCTTCTAACTTATCGAGACCACCGGTAGCATATACCAAAGTACGGAGCGATAGTACGGACGATATGCTGTCGGATACTCGTACTGAGCAAGCTGGGGTGATATGGGTTAGGAATGAAGTGCGAATCCAGGAAGACGTTGCAGAGTGGCCGCTGCGCAATTAATACAATATTAGGTTAGGTGGTTATTTATTTTATTTAGATACGGTAGAACTGCTGACCCAAGTCAATGTACGAAATATCCTTCAATGAACAAGAGTTAGGTACCTAAACTAACGACTTACAATAAACTGAGTGATTTAGTATGTGTAAGTGCGCCGATATTCGTAATGAATCTATTATTAGATAATACAAAGCCATCGCTTATCATAACTTAGGTACCTACCTAGTGAATTTTCTTTATTCTGCTGTTCCAATTTGCAGCTGCTAGGCACCGATTCACTGCACAAATTAAAGAACCTATGTCAGCCTGAACTACCGGGCAACCGGGGGTATGAGCTACGAGTCAATGGGTACGTGCATAAGGTGTAAGGTATGAGGTCACTGCAGGTGCTACGCTACCAGGTACCATTATGTAGGGGAGCAACATAAGCGCGGGGCAGGCAGGTACCTATGACTCGGGCTCCACAAAGATCTGAACAACGGCCGCTGACAGTTGTCAGTCAAAAAGTGACAACCAATCTCAATTCGAAGTGAAGAGAAAAAAAAAGGTTGTAAGTGTACCTAATCGAAAAAAATTCTCGGACTTTTCATCCCCCCCCGCCAAAAAGCTGCTGGAGCTGCCCCCAAACTTCCTCCACCATCATCCGCCGTTCATCTCAGGTATCCTAAAAGTTCAGGAATTGACAACCCACAATCATAATCATTCACTTTTTCTACTTCATCATCGCTCGGTTTTGATCCTTTTTATTCACCACCAACAGGAAAAATTTAAATAATTCCACTTGGTTCTTTAACTAAATCTTTGCCGTCTTCCTTCTTATCCCTTCCCCACTATTGAACGAGAACCCCCCCTTCTCTCTCTCCCTCTCGTTACTGCGCCGGCTCCCTAGATCGACCCTGGACAACGCCCCAGATCGATTCTGGCATGGTGTAATCAACCCTCATGTCATCTTTGAGCTCCGGTTGAGTCGCGATTTTCTGGGTTCTGGTTCTATGGCCACGTTCGAGCGCCTAATACCTTGCTCATCCCGTCACGTACATCCCGGATCTCCTGCGCTCACCAGTTTCCTCTAATCCCTCTCTACTCTGTGGGTTTTCTTCCCCCGAATCACCTCCGACTGTCGATAATATCCCGTCATCGACTAGAGAGAACCTGAACCTAGACTTAGCTTTTTTTTTTTTTTTTTTTTTCATCATGGCACCTCACAAGAGTCAGGCCAAGCCCAGTAAGGCTGGTTCTGGCCATGCAAAGAAACCGGCGTCCGTATCTGCCCCGAGTCGACCCGTAGTACTGCCTGCTATCCCTCTTCCTATGATTCCTAAGCAATCTAGCAAGTCGAACAAGCGTGTCCCGAATGCATCTTCGTCTAACGGCATCCCCGCTTCGTCCCTCGAGGCTGCTCTGGTCGCCCATGCCGATCATGTTCCCGTTTCCGACGATACGAAAGTTTCTCAGTTGGCCAAGACCTCTGACGATCAAGTGAACGGCTCCAATGTGGAGAAGGCCGAACACGCCACCAACTCGGTCAGCCTTAGCAACGGCATGCGTAATGGCAATAACAAAGGGTCCAATCCTTCTCTACATGTTAACGGAGTTAACGGCGTCAATGGTGCCAACGGTGTCAACGGTATTCACGATGTTGACGACGCCGACGGAAGGAGCAATGATTCTCGTTATGCGCATATCTCAGGGATCTTCTTGCCGGATGTTGAATCTATTACTGGATCAAGATCCGTCTCCGCCTCTGTCTCCGCTTCGGCGAATTGCAATACCAACCAAGGTAACCCACATTTGGACTCAATACCCTCTCCTTCCGACTTCAAACTCTTACAGCTCATAGGCGCCCACGACGCACCTGGACATGTCTCGCAGCAGCAGCCCCAATCTGCAACATCGCCCACCAACCTCTCCGACCAACAGCTGCCTTTTCATCATCTACCTAAACACCCGTCGACCCACCCTCTTCAGCATCAGCTGTCTACCGATCAGCTACCCGATCCTGCGAACCTCCACGGAGCGCCCCACTTACACCGTTACCAGCACCATCCCCATATGAGCAATGGTGGAGGTGTAGTGTTTGGGGGCTTTGCCGGATCTCATAATTCGTCGCCGGCCCCTCCGCTTAATGGTTTTATGCCTCCCCCGCCTCCTCTCGGACCTGTCGACAGCGAGAACCATATTCGCTCCCAGCAAAACGGTCGTCATCATGCTCCATCCGGAAGTAACAGTTTTCCCGGCCCCATCAATACGCAGTTTCGACCGGACATGCCACCCGCGTCTACCGTTGACACTTACGGACAGATACCGGCTCCTATTCCCCACCCGGTGTTTGATCCGTTCTCTCCTACGGTTGGCCGTTTCGGCATCTCCACTCCCCATAGCCTCCACGGCTCCCATGCCTCGGGCGAACCGAACGGCGTCGAAAACGGAACTATCGCCCCCTACCACCCCAACGGCGTGCCGTTCGGTAATCACGCTCGCCACGAACCGCCCGTCGGTCACCCGCATCCGGCCCCTCACTTCCCGCCCTTCATGCCTCCCGAGCCTTTCGGCCGTCCTGTTAGCTTCATCGACGAAGGGTTGAGAGATAGCATCATGTACTTCCAGGATCAATTTGATAGCGGCGAACTCACCGATTGCGTTTTGGAGCTGGTATCTACCAAGGGTCTGCACCACCCCGTCAAGATTACCGGTCATAAATTCATCCTAGCTCGTAGCCCGGCGCTCAAGCATCACATCATGGCAGCCCGCGCTACGGATTTAGGCTCTCACACTATCACAGTCGAGTCGGACGACCCTTACCTGCGTTCTGACGCTTGGTGGAGCGCAGTGCGACGACTGTACCTCTTCCCGCTTCTTAACCCGGCTATAATGGCCGATGCGGCGAGCGGCTTGCACTTCGCCGACGGTAAGGCCGATCGGTTCGAGTTTTGTTTAGGCTACGCGGCCGCGGGTCATCTCCTACACATGCCCGACGTATTCATGCGCGGCTTGCACATGACTGCGGACTTCATCACCTGGGATACCGTCGAAGAGGCGCTGGGATTCGTCTTCGAGGGCACCATCCAGAGACACGTCAACTACGACAATGACCAGGATGTCGAGCTCGATTTTGGATACGGTCCGGACGTCAGATTTCTGTTACAAGCTACGATGAACTTCCTTATCAATGCTTTCCCGCCCAACTTCGAACTTGACCACTCGGTTACCGACCCGCCGAAGCTAGCCCGGATCCCACCGACACCTACCGCTGCAACTTCGCCTGCGAGCGGTATGGCACCCACCATTGCTAGAGGCACGAACATGCATGGCGCTATGAAGCCTAATCGCCTATCCAGCATCAAGTTTGGCGACTTACCGGCTGCTTTGCCTGAGGATGGTGCCCTGCTTTCTCGTAGCCCTTCGAAATGCTCTCCAGTCCTCTCGCGCATCTTGCTAAATCTGCCTTTCCAAGAACTCCGCGTTGTGCTTACCTCCGAAAGCGATGGGGCGTCTGGCTGGAACACGGCCCAAGACCGGTACCACGCGGTTGCCGATGTCGTAGCTGAGAGAGAAGCCAGACGCATGCGTGCTGTCGAAGCAATTCGGGCGGGTCTCGTTCCCAACTCCCAGGAGATCCAGCAACGGCTATCTGCACAACGACGCTACGCCATTGTCGAACCTTGGGATGTGCTCAATTGGCAGGAAGAAGTTGTCCAGCCGAGAGGCGCCGAAGTGCCTCGAATCGTACGTAGATGGGTGCCTCAGTTTTCTGACGTCTCGGGGATGGTGCAGCAACAACTACCGCCCCAGCATTTTGGTGTCCCCGATTCTATGGTTTAGCTAACCGATTGGCACATTATGCGACGGGCTCACGAGTGAATGATGGTACGTGTCGGGACGGGATGAATGAGGTTTCCTACGTTACATATTTTTCTTTCGGTTCGGACCTTCGTTGGCATCGCGGTTGGTGTTATCGGTGTATAATTTCTGTCCTTTCTTCATGAACATACTTGGGCCAAGCATGGACTGGAGGTTTCGCATTGCATTCGCTTGCGTACCTAACCTAACCTAATGAACCCCCAGCCACCTTGGTACGATGGCATATGAGTTTTATAAAAACAGGAAAAAAAAAAAAAAAAGGAACGCGTTTTTCGAGCCGGTCACGAACTTGCGAGCGCAGGCAATCGGATGCGAGGAGTGAAAGTTGTTAGACAGTACAGGATTAAGGACGGCAAAGATCGGATTGAGCAGAAAAAAAATCGGCATTCTTCACATAATACCCCATTCCCCCTTTGCAGATGGATTCTTCTGCAGTGGTTTTATTCGAGCATATTGTCATGAGCCCCGGAGTTTGGCGGATTGCGGATGGATTCACATTTGTCTATCCCGAAGGGAATTGCTTTAGTTAGGTTTGATTCATAGACCTTTTTTACTTAGGGTACGCGATTACGATGGACGGTATCGAGGTTTGCGGCGCAGCCGAGCTCGGAATTAAGGATAGGCTGGAGTGGATTGACATACGGTACCGTCGCCGGGACCCTTTCTTGATGGGGTCTTTCGGATAGCCTTAGATCAACCAAAAAGTGTTTTTTTTTACGCGTGTAATTTTGTGTCTTTGATACCAACATTGGCGACATTGCCTATATTGTTAATAGGAGAATGGCATCTCTAAGTCTCCGTCCATAATACCGTGTGCTATTTGCCAATTGTTAATTATTAAATTGACGGGAACTGGTTTTATATAACCTACCTACCTAGGCATGTAGAATTATGATATTCCTATAAAATGAGGCTTAAGACATGTATCTTGATTCCATTTTCTTTTATCTAGCCCCATCGCCTCGCAATAGTTAGACCGGATTAAAGATAAAGTATGTATGGCACGAGTCAGTCTACGCCTTGTTATCAATTGGTCATTTGTATGCTAATAGTTACCTCATAGTCACGAACGCCGATATCAAATTAAGAGGTTAGTTGATGGGTCTCATAACCGAAGCTGAGGTTTCATTAGTCGATAGCGTATTTTCTATCGGTCTCTCCATACATCTTAGCGCTTTCCCCTCGCGCGGGGGAAGTCCAAGAAGATCAAGGGGGGCTTGGTTAAGTCTTAACTTTTGAGAACGGCTTAGGACCCCAGGCGTTTTAGTCTAGACCATGACGTCGTATTCCAAACGGGCGAGGGGATCCTTCAGCCAATGCGAGATGGAAGAACCCCCTGTTTGGATCTGCAAAGTCAAGCTATGGTTCCGTGTTAAAAGTATTAGAGGCTCCGAGGTTCAAGCTTTTTCCCCGTCCGCGTGCTGCTTTGCCGAAGTTGATCACACTTGACCGTATCTAGTAACTATAAGCAGACGGGGTCCACCTCGTTGGCGAACTCGCAGACAAAGAGAATAATGTAATATGATTCAAGTAGGGATGCTGATAAGAGGGAAGACTACAAGACTAACGCAAGGGTAGCAACTGAATGTTGATCTTATTTCTTCTTTTCTTGAACTACTCTATGTTCACTTTTGCCCCTTCTCCTTCGTGACATAGCAGTGTACGCCGCTTACCATACCGCTTATGGTACGGACATAACAGGTAGCTAAAAGGCTTGCGAACTTACACGCTCTCGCGGTTACCTTTCGGTTATAAATGCAATAGCCGGCTCGAATAGAAGAGAAGAGAAGAGAAGAGAAGAGAAGAGAAGAGAAGAGAAGAGAAGAGAAGAGAAGAGAAGGAGAAGAGAAGACGAGAAAAGCATTGCAATAACAGTGACGATGGACGAGATCAAACCGGTACCCCGGCGGCGCAGCAGCGCGGATAAGAGCATCGTTCTTCAAGATGATGCCGCTGCGTTAGCACAACTAGGGCATAAGCAAGAATTAAAACGTAACTTTTCCATGATATCCATGTTAGGGCTCGCCTTTGCTATCCTAAACACCTGGACCGCCCTCGCCGCCTCCATCACCCTAGCTTTACCCTCGGGCGGACCTAGTGCTGTCGTGTGGGGTCTTATCGTCGCCGGCGTGTGCAACTTGTGTCTTGCCGCCTCCCTTGCCGAGTTTCTCTCCGCGTGGCCGACAGCAGGAGGACAATACCACTGGGCAGCCATCGTCTCGTGGAGAAAATGGAGCCGCGGCATCAGCTATGCGACCGGTTGGATAAACGTGAGCGGGTGGGTTGCGTTAACCGCTACTGGAGGCTTGCTCGGCAGCACGTTCATAATAAATATCATTTCGCTGCTTCATCCGAATTACGAAGCTAAATCCTGGCATCAATTCCTCATATATATCGGATTCACGTTGATATCGCTTTGCATCAATGCATTCTCGACGCGTCTCCTGCCGCTTTTCACCAAGGCCGCATTTTTCTGGAGCTTGACGGGCTTCGTGGTAATTAGCATTACGATATTGGCTTGCTCATCCCCAGAATACCAGAGCGGCGAGTTCGTGTATGGAGAGTTCATCAATGAAGTCGGTTGGCCCGATGGTCTAGCTTGGTTATTGGGATTGCTGCAGGGCGCCTTTGCACTTACGGGCTTTGATGCCGTCGCTCATATGATTGAAGAAATCCCACAGCCGCAGGTAAAAGGCCCGCGTATCATGCTGGCTTGTATTGGCATTGGCAGTATGTATCCCTTTTCTAATCAGTCTATCAGAAGAGCCAACCCGTTTGGGTAAACAAACCGAAGATACTATTCCTCGATAGGTCTAAAATGATTGAAAAATGAATACTAACACCTACGGTCTAGTGATAACTGGCTTCATATTCTTGAGCTGCCTGCTTTTTTGCGTGAACGACATCGACGCGGTGATCGCATCCAGCGCAGGACCGCTTCTCCAAATATTTATAGACGCGACACGCAACCCAGCAGGCAGCGTGTGTCTGCTCATGTTCCCGCTTGTATGCATGTTGTTCACGAGCACGACGCTGATGACGACGAGCAGCCGCATGTCATACGCTTTCGCGAGAGACCGCGGGCTCCCGTTCAGCAGAATCTTTGCGCAGGTTCATCCGCAGCTGGATGTTCCGCTGAACGCGCTGCTTTGGACTGCTGCTTGGGTGGTTGTGTTTGGGTGTATCTTCCTCGGGTCTACCAGCACATTTAACGCCATCACGTCGGCTTCCGTTGTGGCCCTCGGCGTTACATATGCTATACCGCCGACTATCAACGTGCTTCGCGGGCGTAGAATGCTACCGGAAAAGCGGGCGTTCAAGCTACCTGGTGTTGTAGGCTGGATTCTGAATCTGGTGAGTTACATAGCACTCTTACGTATACTTACCGCTAGGTTCTTGTTCTTGTTCTTGTTCTTGTTCTTGTTCTTGTTCTTGTTCTTGTTCTTGTTCTTGTTCTTGACATATATTTTTGACCTATATTTTTGAAAGATCGCAGCTAATAAATGTATAATAGGTCGGCATTGGCTGGACGATCTTAACGACGGTGCTGTTCGTTTTCCCGCCCGAGATACCCGTTACGAGCGAAAACATGAATTACTGTATCGTTGCATTTGGTGTGATCTTGTTGATATCCGTAGTTACGTGGATATTCGACGGACGCAAGAACTACACGGGGCCTCACGTAGACGTGGAAGGATTAGAGAGTGTAGAAGCCGTACTCGAACAACCGATCGATGCTATCGATATGGCCAAGGGCGTCACAAAGGGAGTTTAAGTCTGGTTCTGGAATACCAGGAGGTATGTCCCAGAATATCTTGGATAAAGGTCGGAGGCTTCTAGGGTAGATGAAAGAGGTATATTAGTAGCAAGAGTATATATATGAACATACATACCTACATACCTACATACCTTAGTACCTACCTAGAGGGCATGGAAGCCGTATTAAATTACCTACATGTACTAGGTAATATAGTAGACGTAAAGTACATGTATTCAAGTATCGTCTACATCGAAGACTACCTAATGTAGGTGTTGCCAAACGACGCAGATCCGCATGAAATTTGTTGTCTTAGATCGTCTTAGATCGCCTTAGATCCCAGTCGCGTCTTGGATATGCTACCATATTAGGAAATAGTACGAAGCATTAGATACTAACATTGGGTATTCAAGTGGAATAGACTAACCTACATAATATGTATATTCAATGCAAGGACACAACTTTGGTATAGTAGCGCGAACCGATTCTAAAAGTTCAACATAAGAGTATAAGGTTAGTAGGTAGGTACCTAGGTAAGTTGTTAACAATGCTGATGATGAATTCAATGTTGTAATTATCAATTCCCCCACTAGTGGCACGAATTCCCCGAACTACTAAGCTAGGTAGTATCGATTTACCCCACAACAACCTAGAACCGCCAAGAATCGCTCACATGCAGGTAGCTTGAGCCGAGGTACGTACATAGGATTTAGTACCCCAGGTAATCTTACGTAGTGGGACAATGGCCCTGTCACATTGCAGACATTTGCAGCAGACATTACAGCGTAAAAATACCTGCAAAACATGTACCCAACCTACCTTTCAGGTACATAGGTAGGTACCTCCCACGCAACCTAACCTAACCAAAGTACCTAAATCTATTAATCTTAGAGCATTTTCACGCCGAACGCGACCATTTCCCATCCCTCTGCTTCATCACAAGACGACTTATCACCTAATGTTTGTTCGTATCCTTAGACTTGTGGCATGTCTTACCACCAACACCGTTTCTTCAGCCGGATTATCATCCACTGATAATTCTCTTAGATTTATCGAGGAATTCGGCCCAACGAGCAAGACGTTGTATTGCAGCGGCTGAATTGAAATGGTTCGGCGACTTAACGCGCTGAGCTGAAGAGAGCTTCCTGCACGTATTCTGTAGATTCTGCAAACAAATACGAACGAGTGGCCAATCTTTATCTCCGAGCAGGTAAACAATCGACATCGACCATACAACCCGAATTTCGTTGGGCACCAATATCCCGAACATACCCCCAACGAGCCACTTGGGAAGCACAGTCAGGACCCGGAGAACTCGGAGCACCATGACTTCCGAATCTGGTCCTTCAAAGATACCTACCCTCACTCCCCTCGAGATTCCAAATTATGCCGACGTCGTATCACGTCCTAGGGCAAACTCGAAACCAAAATCCAAATCCGCAGTCGATCCTGTTCTTCGCAATGCGTTACGATACACTATCTCGGCTCGTGAGTACGAGACGCTCCATAAATATGTCCTATCACGATCACGCCTCCTAAGGAAAAGAGTACCGAGCGTAAACGCCGTCGAAAAGTATATGGATGGCGGCAGAAGAGGGTCAACGTCAGATCGGGATGCCAGTAGGAATAAAGGAAAAGAGAAGGCTACAAATGGAGGAGGAGATACGTATAATACACGTACCATCAGGGATGCTTTACGCGTCTTTATCGCAACCGGCTTAGGGATGAGAGCGTATGAGACCATATTAGCAAGGATAAAGGCACAGAAGCAGTAAGCAGCCTCACAATAGAATCAGAGCAGTCTTCGATACTAACATATATCTAGAGCTCCTATGTCAAAGAAGCAGCCCTTTTATAAATCCTCGGGACTTCGGCTATCGCTATCTCTGTCTACGATTTTGCTTCTTTACCGCCTCTTATTCCGCTTCTTAAGCCGATTACGGGCACATCTACTAGACGCATCGGCAGCGCCGTTCCGCAATCGTAATCCCAAAACGTACCAGACCTTAACCTCGCCGTATGCGCCGGCGGTGGGTGCCAGTTTGGCGGGGCTAGCTCTGGGCATATACCCCTCGCAGCAATTACGAGTGACGGTGGCCATCGCAGCTATCTTCCGCGCCCTCGAATTCGGCTGGAATCTATGTGAGGATCAGGGTATGATATGGGGCTGGAAGACCCGAGCTGGCGGGAAAGGAGTCGTCAAACGGGAGCGGCCATGGTGGTGGGGAAGCTGGATGCTCCAGCCTTTTGCTTTCGGACAGCTTCTTCACGCCGTGGTATTTGATAGAGACTCTTCTCCGATCGGTTTCGTCGACTTCATCTGGAAGAACACTACCACATACCTCCACAAGGCTCCGGAGAATCTCCCTGCCGGCATCAAGTGGCCAAGCGTGTGGGAGGTTACCGACAACCTGGCCCAGATGGCCAAGCTTAACTGGCCGTAAGTCAACCCCTTTTATAATTATCCACAAGCTCAAAATGCTAACTACTTGTTTCCAAGGCCATTCGTCTCGCCGATGCTATTCCCCGACCAGCCGACTTTACCTCCATCGCTGGCCGCGGTTGCGCCTTTGACATCGCAAGCTCACCCTCTCATTACTTCTCTTAGCTGCGCTACCCTACATCCTTCCGACCCTTCGTGTCTCCGTACTTATATTGCCTTTTGGGTGCGCTCGTTTCCACGCATGGGCCGTTTCTTCCTTCTCTTCTACTCCGTACTTATGCTGCCACGCTATAAGCTCCTTTATAACTCGCCGCTATACCTCCTTAACCGCCTGCTATCCAGGGTGCTCCGCGTTTCAACGTTCGCGACGGGTGCCATCTCGACAGCATGGGCAAGCATCTGCTTCTTCCAGACCTGGTTCCCGCGCACGTTCCTACCGACCCAACGATTTTTCTTGGGCGGATTCCTCGCAGGCCTCTGGGCTTGGGTGGAACGAAAGGAGGGCCGAAGCGTTTTCTTATACAGCGCACGAACAAGCGTGGACTCGCTGTGGAAGGTGGGCGTCAAGCGTCGTTGGTGGCGCGCTATGAAGGGAGGCGACGTATGGGTATTCGTGTTGGCGCTTGCTATCACAGGTGCTGTCTACGAAAGGGACGCGCGGGCCATCCGTGAGAGTCGAGTCCGAAAGGGCCTCAGTTGGGTCCGCGGTACGGAGTTTAGAGACTGGGGGCTCGAGGACGAAGATGAGGTGGGTGAAGATGTTGATAAGGAAGAATAATCCCTGGGCTACGAGGATAACGGAGGCATGTTCTGATTTACTGTTAAATGCTTGATGATAGGATGAGGCATGATTATACAATGCCTTACGTGTCCATCTGGTTTTGTTCCATGTAATACTTAGTACATAATCACACAATCATACCCAAGAACACTACGACAAGTACAATATCTGATTCTATGTGCAAAGGTAATGAGGGTGGATGTGCGATGACAGACATCACATTCTATATACAAGAAAGAAAAGAACACCAATTATACTTGGGAATAGCGTCTCTAATCATGAGGATTTGTTCATACAATCGTGAATTGAGGCCCAGTCGCCGCCTTTGGAAGTATATCACGTATACCATGTAATTATATTTATTTCCGTCATATTTATTACGGCGAGTATATCGAGTCTCAGCGGCTCTTCATCCATATGACCTACTTGGTATGAAAGATCAGAACTAATTCTTCAAACTAGAGATCGACAATTTTAATTAGCTAGGCTGGTAAATGACCGTTGATGCCGATTAGATTATTCACAGCTCTCTAGTTTGGTTTGTTATCCAGTATCTCGAAAGCTATGGCAAACGTCATAACTATATCATACATTGAGCGTAGTTAGACTTCGATCATTAGGTACTTAGGTAGGTATATATTAATAAAACCGTGAACAGATATCCAAAGGTATCCTGTGTTTTTGCAATTTCTAATATTCACTTACATGAATAGAAATGAAGCAATTACTAGCTTATTCTGCACGCTTCATAGCTGTACGAAGAACACCATGTAAGTGACACCCGCGCACACAATTTCATAACTCCCGCAGGTCAATGAACTAACGTATCATGAAAACGGCAGTATTCTTCCGCACATACGTCACGTCTCCCAAAGCACAGTCTACGCAAGGTCAAGCATCGCCGGGTACGGCATCCAACGTAACGCCAGGTAACGCGAGCCCAAGTAGCGCATCGTCCGATGAGCAGCGCGTGAAGACGAAACGAGCAACGGGGGGCGCTTCTTTGCCTGATTCGGCAAGCGTAGCTGAGCCCGTAAGCGACCCGGCAGCCTCAGGGATAGGGCGACAAGAGGAAGAGCACGGTGGTGCCGCACAAGCCCTGAAGCAGGACCCGAAGAAGCCGGATGAGGAGAAGAGGAAGGCTGTGGAGGATATGGGGAATAGACCGTTGGATAAATATGATCAATAGTTTTTCATACACGCAGAGTGACTTGGAATAGGTGTAGATTTTAGGAAGGTTAGGTACCTTATAATACCTTGGTTTTAGAGCTCATAACTACTACTTTCCTTGCAGTTTGGATAATCAATGGATCAAATAGCCGTGTTAAGTGAGTATTATACTACGGTTACCCAGAGACCGTACTATGTAGGAGGTAGAGGTCTTACTAGTAGAAACTGTATGAAGCTATTCCGATGATCCTTGGTAGCGAAGTATCCGTAGTAACTACTGCTTACAAAAAGCCATGAGTTCTACGATGCGTGCAGGATGGAATTAAACTCGCCCACATCTAGTAGTTTGACAGGTACCCTATGATTTATTAGCATTTATGAAACCCACATCCATCCTACGTTTGAATAAGTATGGCTTGAAACTATTAATTCCCGCTTTCAACAAGGGGATTTCTTCCGAATGGGATCCCACCAAGGCAGCAGCTTTTGACAGGATGTCGAACAATATAGTCTCCCAAGTGATCGAGCTGAAAATGCACTTTTCATACGAACCAGCAAATCAGCATTGAGGACATATTTCGCATCAGACATAGATAACGTCCTAACCAATGCGACCGCGACATTACAGTGTCCCATCCACAGTCGGCCCGGGGCAGCATACTGCGTAGCTATAGAGTGGCATCGTCTGTACGCTATGACCGGGTTGTGAGCTTTGTGGTTGGCCCGACAATTCTCTAACCACAATAGACTGATGCCTATTATCAAAGATAAATATCCGCTCTGGTATTCCATGAAGGGCTTTGTGATGGGTATTCATGGTTTGAATTCGTCTAACCTAGATCTCTTTTTAGTAGTTGAGCACGATTGGTTCGTTACTCTCAGCCGCATCGCTTGTCTTCACAATTTTCATCTGGAGTGCTGACAGGTCTGTACTACTTGATAGAAAAGACCAAAGTCAACACACAAGTTATATATAAATATAGGTATATATCTAAGATCTATGATAGAACCCAAGTGTGACCCTATTTGCAACACCAAGCTCTCATTCATCGGTCGATTGATCCTAGTCATTCACCGTAGACTTAAGATCTCGATACCCACCTGCTAGATCTGGTTAAGGACCCCCTGACGCCTTTAATGCTACATCATCCAATAAAAGATTGGGGGGAATGCTTCTTACTCCACAAGGAGACACCGAGGGAGCAGTCTAGATATTTGGCTCCTTGAGGTTACATCACCGGAATAAGGTGTCATTGTTTCGATTTACGGAGAGGAACCGGATATGGTCAATGATTTACTTAAGACTCTCATTTCCGTACTCTCATTAAGTATGTGGGTGACTGAACCATCTTTATCGGCGAGAAATATAATAGCTGCTTGATAATAAACATGTTGTTTGAGATTCTTACTCTTCTCGCTGGGCAGGTCCTCGCCTTTCCACACCCATCCGTTAGAACTAACCAGGCGTCACCTCAAGCATATGCGTCATCTTCGGATCTTAAATATAAGTTGAGCGCTGTTGATGCTCCTGTATCTGGCAAGGGTAATCCCGGGGATACGTCAACATGGACTTTGAGCATCGACGATACGGAAGCTGGGCACAAGCAAAAGATTAATGGTTTTGGAGGTTCTGTAACGGACGCGACCATTACGGTCATCGGCGCACTCTCCAATAGCAAGCGTACTCAGCTTCTAAGAGAACTGGTGACACCGGATGGAGCCAACTTTGGCCTCCTGCGCCATACTATTGCTTCGTCCGACTTGTCAGGGCCGCCCGCATACACATACGATGATAGCAATGGTAATGCAGATCCGGAGCTTGGCAACTTCAACCTTGGAGACAGAGGAACGGCCATGGCGAAATTGTTGAGTGAGATAAAAGGCATCCGCTCCGATATCACCATCTTTGGGAGCTCATGGAGCGCACCTGGTTGGATGAAGCTTAACAGGGTAAGAATTCAATAACCGATGAAAAAAAAAAAAAAAAAAACAAGATTCGCTTACAGACTATAGGTTCTCACTGGGAATGCCGATAACAACTGGCTCGATTCGCAATACTATAGTCAATATGCTCAGTACTTTGTGAAATATCTCCAAGCTTACGCAGGACTTGGTGCCCCCGTCGATGCTATCACAATTCAGAACGAGCCTCTAAACAACCAAGGGGGCGGCCACGTAACAATGTATCAAACCGCCGACGAAGCTGCTAAAGTGACGCACGACTACGTCGGACCGGCTCTGCGGGCGGCTGGTTTGAACACGCAGGTCTGGGCGTACGATCACAATACGGACACTCCTAGCTACCCACAGACCGTGGTCGACGGAGCCGGCGAGTACGTTCAAGCGGCGGCGTGGCACTGTTACGCGGGTAATTTAGACTGGTCTGTCCTCAGTGATTTCCATAACGCAAACCCCAACAAGTCTCAATATATGACGGAATGTTGGACCTCGCCGCAGACGTCGTGGTATCAATCGTCCAAGAATACCGTCGGTCCTTTGCAGAACTGGGCTGAGGGATCGTTGATGTGGACGTTAGGTACGTGGACCGAAGCTGCTGACGGGACTTTCGGCCCATATATCGAGGGAGGATGCGCTACATGTCGGGGTTTATTCGTTGTGGACCAGAACGCGGGAACATACGAATTCACCGTCGACTATTACATGTTAGCGCAATTCTCCAAATTTATCCCCAAGGGTGCGACTATCCTTAGCGGCTCCGGAAGCTATAGTTACGATGGGTACTCGGGTATTCAGTCGGTTGCGTCGAAGAATCCTGATGGCGCTCGTACTGTTGTTATTGAGAACACGTTCAACAATGATGTCTACGTTACGTTGGATACCGCCAGCGGCGAGACGTGGAGCGGTAATCTCCTAGCGAATAGCGTTACGACTTGGATCTTGCCATGATCGATGTATACTTACTTTCCTATATAACTATCTTGAAACGAACTTAATAAAAGGATATATATACCCGATATCGTTGTCGGAATAAGCTTTGAGATAGATCGCCAAGAGATTCCGGAAAGTTCATTTACGAGCAGTCCAGGGAAGGAATTCCATCTACATGCTCATACGTATACGGCAATTTATTAGCCAATCAAGTCGTCTGCTAAAAGGGTTACTTAGACAGATTACTGCTACATTGTATTAACCGAAATGTCGGGTATCTATATCACCTCCTTACCCCCTGGAGCCTAACAAGTCTTAGATGGAGTTTCATAGTAGCATTAAGCATTCCTAGAATAGACTTCAGGATGTTTGTACTCATTTAGCTGGTTACCGGCGAGCTCTTGTTAATATTTGCTACATGCACATATTAATGGCCGAATAATATCGTTACGTGACGGGGAAACAGTGATACTACTATGCTTATCAAGGTCTTCGTTCTATAAAAGACGATGGAGCGTTTCGTGATAAACTCAGGTAGGTACCTAGGTTAGTAGGTACTAGTCATTTGTGCCTATCTAAGTAACTTAATACTCAAACTAATATTTCATAAACCGAAATGATCTCTAGATTTCACCAAGTTGGCAGAGTTCCTACCCAAAAGTGTATCAAAACCATATAGAAACTTAATAGCCCAGCGAATGAGTCTTAAGATTCGATCTTGCGGTACTTGCGGCCTTCCTCAAGTCTAACAGCACTACGGTTGCTGCGGCGAAAGGGGGCAGTAATTGGCCAGGTTACCACCTTCAACAACAGTAAAACAAGCCCAACAAGGTATAAGAACAGGCTAAATATGCCCAGAAGTGTGATAGGGATCACTACTAGCAAGAGGTTGCCTACACATGTACGTTAGTGTAGATAAAATACGAAATACAGCAGGTTAATCTTACCAAAAAGACCGTGACGGCGCGAGATTGTTTGCCACAGCTCGCCACCGAGAACGTGAGCAGCCCCATCCCAAAGATATGGACCCTTTAGTCGGAATTTACAGTTGAGCTGAGCGCCCGCCGCCCAGATAATCGGGATGCGGTACCATAGGTTAGATTGGTACCGAGATGCAGACCATCCAGCTTTGACAGCGTCCCATAAGGACGGAGCGGAACCTATATCAAGAGCTAACTGGTACGCATAGGTTTCGTGGTCGACGCCATAATTGATTCGCGAATTCTGAGCGGATCGGAGACGGAAGTGATGATCGTCGTCGTCCCGCAGATTGGCCGTTCGCTCGGGTGCCATGAGGTTCAACAGCCACAGCTGGGCCTGCAACTCGGCTAGTGGGGGAATAGCACCGTATCCTGGACGCACAAAACCGATAAACCCGACGGTCGGGTCTGCTCGACTCCAGATAGACCGAACATCCGTACTGCTGGGCACCGGGTAACGATCTCCGCCCTGGTTTTGGAAGAACGGAAACTCTTGGCGGTATCCGGTAGCAAATATCAAAACGTCGGGTTTAGTTGGTCCTAAGTCCTGCATTCGAGAATACTCAGGGCGTCCGTTGTTCTTGAAGTAGATAGTTCCCGAAGCGTCAACATGCGTTGGCCACGGTGCCAACTCGATCGTGCGGTCTCCTTCGACCTTGTCGACGGGCGCTTGAAGAATAGAGCGGCGAATCCGCTCGATAACACCCGGGTTCGTTGGACGATAGGGAGCGCTGATATAAGGTAGGGCTTTGGGAGCGCCCTTGTTAAAGAAGAGTTTGGATACGTGATATCGTTCCTTAGAGATGCCTCCGACCCATTGGTCGATACCGGCTACCGTTCCGGAGACGAGCCAGTTACTTGCCTTGACGCCCCAATCATAGACGTTCCACGTAAAGAGAGTATCTCGGATCAGGGGGTGCAGATACATCGAGTCGAAGAGAGGTGCCTGCCAGCTAACGTCGACTGGAAGCTCCTTACGCTCGGGGTCGGATTTACGACCGAAAATAGGGAACCATACGGGGTTAGGAATAACCTTGGGAGCCCCAAGGAAACCGTCCCGGTGGGTGAGAACCACGCGCTTCGTCGGAGAAGTTACGGCAAGGTGTGCAATATCGATGCCGGTCTCCCCAGAACCGAGGATAACAACGGTCTTGTCGCGACCGAACTCCTCACGCTTTTTAAACTCGGAAGAATGCTTGACGACGGGGATATTATCGACACCAGGGAGATTGGGGATATTAGGAACCACGTGAAGACCAGTGCAAACGGCGACGGCATCGCACTCATATGTCAGAATCTCCGAGTTAACATCATCTGCCTTGCGGTAGTGGATAATATGGCCACCTCCAGGGCGCCTCTCGACAGCTACAACCTTGGTTGAGAGGTTAATCTCGGGCCAGAGGTTGAAGTAGTCACAATAATCATTGAGATATTGTACAAACCTCTCGGTAGAGAGGAAGTCTGGATCATTTTCGTGGGCTCTGAAGTCGGAGAACGAGGTGAGGAACCTAGACGAGACTAGCTCGGCGTCCTCGTATGTACGCTGCGCGAAGGTCCCGCCAACCGCAGACTCGGATTCGAACAATACAGCCTCGACAGGTTTGCCGGGAAAGAAGTGGTGAGCAGTCTTGAGATACTTTAACGTCACCAAGCCCGAAGGGCCAGCGCCAATAACTGCTACACGCATGATTCTAGGGGGAGGTATGCTGCGTTAAGAAATATTGGTTTTGAGACCAGAGGAGTCTAAGAAACCTAGCTCGAAGTTCCTCCTTCAAAGCATACTGGGTCTAGCTTTATACAAGGACTGACCTATATCCTAGGACCTGAGAGATAATAATCCCCTAAGTCACACACCCCATCTCCAGCATACTAGAGT
The DNA here is from genome assembly GCA_002120325.1 of Daldinia sp. EC12. NCBI lineage: Eukaryota > Fungi > Ascomycota > Sordariomycetes > Xylariales > Hypoxylaceae > Daldinia > Daldinia sp. EC12. The sequence continues at coordinate 75,781 of KZ112981.1, forward strand.
CGCATCCCCTATTTACACGGGATGCGGAGTATTTCATCTTGCTTTCTTTAGCAGGGAACTCGATAGCAGATCGTCCAATAAGTGACGCAGTTTCATCCGTCGGTCCCCCAGATTATACCACGATACGTGCTGAATGCTAATTCTAGATCCGGCTCTTTAAACTGACATTACGCTGCCGTGCCTTGGTCTCTTGCAACTCTACAGACATACCTTGCTCGATGTTCGCCTAGCCAATCCGAAGAGCGAAAAAAGTCCAGAACTTAATCTATTATCCGCGTATGCTGCTCTTCACATGCGGAAGTAGATATTTTGGTTCGGTTCGGTACAACTATATGAGCTGCCTCTTTGGGTGCGGATTACAAACGGTTTGTAATCCTTCTCAGCTCATTTTCAACCTGAACCTCACCAAAATCATTGCACCGGCCTTCGGATAGGTTTAAACAAGTTTTGTTTATTAAAAGCAACCGGGAGCTACTATTCCGTTCCAGATATGTTAAGAGTTCGTCGACTTAGGGTTGTTTGCAATGCTCTTGGAAGCGCGATGTTGACGAATAAACGCAGGACTATAGATGCATGCATAGGCTCACCCTTTCAGGAAGCACCTGATGGAAGCGGGGTTTCCCAAACGAGGAGATATGAAATACTAAGCAAGAGAGTATAACGGCCTTCTCGAGAGAATCGTCCCTATGAAAGATATACACTTAGTGGACTTTGACACTTCGATAATTAGATCCAGATATCTTTATCGTTGCAAATTTCTAGAGATTTACATTCTCGTTGGGCCGATGAAATTGCATACCTCTTGGGGCGAAACATTCCAGATGGATTATCCATCTTCACACTGACGGTGTTGATCAGCGGCAGGAGACCAGAATCGGAATTCCCTGTTATAAAAGACCCAGACTTTGCAAGTTGAGTAAGTGCTTACAAACGCCAGCCCCTTCAAGTGCCAACTATATGCATAAGAAACTCTAGACTGGAGGTCCATGCTCCGGAGCGGCAGGATCTGCCATGTATGTAAGACTTGACTGCCGCCGTTGACGCTACGACACTATCCAGCCGTCAAACCCACCCCCTTTAGTAATCTTCGCTACAGCATCATGAAACCGGCTTTCCCCTACTCTTTACTAAAGGCCTTCGGAGACGCGCCAAATGTACCAGCTTTCGAGTACGGCTCGCGTGTTATCAAAAGAGGGGACATCCTAGACCTTGTTGCCCGTTATACAGGTGGCCTACGTGCTTCCCAAGTCGATCTAGGCCCCGGAAATAGCATCGCAATATATATCGGAGTTACGCCAGATGCGTTTGCTGTACAAATCGCAGCACATGTATTGGGTCTCCGAGTTATCGGTGTAAAACCTGGAATAGCTACGGCGCAGCTCCCAGCCATTGTTGGCGACGCGAAGCTCCTAATAGTTGATGAAACCACCCGCTCAGAGATCGAGTCTCCACCGCCGATAACACCAGAAGTGGTCGAATTGGAAAGTCTACTAGGAGACGCAAGCACGATAGCAACCCAAGGACGCCTTGAAGACACTGCTTTGGTTCTTTTTACCAGCGGGACTACAGGTGAACCAAAAGGTGTCGAGTGTACTTACGCGGCGCTGACTGCGTCTTGGGCGTGGCAACGTTCGGCCTGGGATGCGGATACGGAGCTGATGGCCGCGAGGTACGACCGCTTTATTCTCTTCGGCACGCTCGCCAGCACTGTCATGTTTGAACACCTCGGCCTATGTCTTACTAGTGGCGGTACGGCAATTATCCCTACAACGCCCTTACCACTTCTCAAATTCCCGCACGTCCTCTCTGATCTTCGCATCTCTGCCGCTCTTTTCACCGTACCACGACTATACCACGTCCTGGAGCTCCTCAAGTCGGACGCGTCGAGTTTTGACTTGAGCCATCTCCGCTCTATCGTTGTTTCTGGTTCACCGTTACCGGCACAAAAGCTACGGGCTGCGATTGAAACTCTTGGGGATGTCGTATTTAACGGTTATGGTATGTCGGAGACGGGATTGGTGTGCTTGCTCTCTGCAGCTCATATTAAGGAGCAACCCGGTGCTATAAACGCCGTCGGGCGGCCTTTTACAGGCGTCCAGATCCAGATACGAAATGATTCCGGAGATGTTCTCCCCCTTAATGAGACAGGACATGTATGGGTACGAACACTTGGTGCTTTCAGAGGCTATACGAACGAAGAATCGGCATCTGTACTTGATTCCGGCGGTTGGATATGGACTCGAGATCTGGGATCTCTTGGTAATCAGGGATTCCTATACTTAACAGGTCGATCGCGGGATATAGTTATCATTAATGCCAACGTATACTATATCGTTGCGATTGAGAATGCTCTCTCGTCTCATCCAGACGTAGACGCGGCATATGTAGTAAGTATTCCAGACGATAATACGGGCGAAGCCGCTGCGGCGTTTATTACGGTTAAGAAAGACCGGCCCTACCTCGATGATCTTCGGGCATTGGTTAGGGAAAAGGTCAGTCCTGCCGCGGTGCCGTTAGTTATTACAGTAATAGATTCGGTTCCGATAGCACCAAGCGGGAAGCCGGACAAACAAGCATTGATAGGGTTGATACCTAGGTAGAGTTAAGTATCAGTATCAATAATATTTGAGAAGCTTCTCAAGTAAGATGGGTAGGCCACCATGTCAATCTGGGAGGAAATAAAAATCAGTGACCGACCCGAGTTTGAGCCTCCGCTCTCAAGAACCTAATCAAATCCGCGTGTATTTAAAACTCTCCAAATAGCGCACTTGGATGAATACCACACGGACGACAAAATAAATCTCTAGCTAAAATGAAAAAAAGAAATGTAGAAATAGTCATAACTACTAAACATCCAAAGCTGGTGGCTGAATGGTAAAGCGAGGCATCTAGTCTAGTTAAACTCACGTACACAAGTAGACACAAGTAAGAAAAGCAATAATAGAGATAAAAGCCAGAGTCACTCAAATAGCTTACGTTCGGAAATTCACGTAGACTTTGGACTCGTATTCTTTTTCGTTCCCTTTAGCCCGCCTAGGAAATATGGACATCATGAATTTGCTTGCATAGGAACAAGCACTACAGAGCCAAGGTAATCTTAGGAGACCTCACAACGTAGATGACTATAGGAAGATGCAAAAATTTGTTTATCTACAGTTCATATTGCTTGAGCCGACCCCAAATTGAACGGTGGAAGAATCAACATCTCTAAAGACACACGTAGAAGAATGCTCAGCAAACACGCCTTTGGTGAAGTTACTAGTTTATTGAACAATCCGCCCAAGTCGTCGTGTTCGCATTGGCAAAAATCCGGGTAGTGATATTAGTTTCTTGGGATATCTTACGTACCTACATCACACCTAACGGGATAGCAGCCTAATATGTGACCGCTCGAACGCATGAACGATTAATTTCGACCACATAATCGGGTCTAGTATATTGCCCGGCTTCCCCATTTGAGCCATTCTATTGACCCTAAGCATCCAGTACAAACTCTGGTATGAGTGAGACGACGTTCTTTAGCTACTATTCCGCCTCCTTACCCCTATCCTGATATTTAACTCCGTTGCAGCAACCTGAGGCTTATCTCCACCTCCTTGCATCCAGCCTGGCTAGCGGACATGTTATGGATATTACGCTGCCTTACTTGGAAACATCCGGCGATCACTGGCGGGGTATTCTCTTGGGCTACGACTTTTGTATGCCTGTATTCCACTTGGGAAAAAGACCTGTATAATGAGGGAAACCGAGATGATAGAAAATGCAATTGCCGTAGTAGGAAAGAGTCGTGCTCTTTCATATTCTAGGTATATTTAGCGATATAGTAGTAGGCAGTAAGTACCGAGACTGCGTAATGTTCGAATCTTTCAGCTTTGCTGGGCAGACTCGTCGAAAACTTGTTTGGACCCTCTACCAATAGTCCGATAAGCTCTTATATTCGGCATGGAGTAACGCCGAAGTAGTAAATTTTGTTGGTGCCCTTTTACACAATAAGGATTATTAGTATGACCCAATAAGTGTCCGAGCCCAACGGTATATCCGGAGAACCCGAATTATTCGAAATATGTCATCTTGGAGGTCCGTCCCAAGATAAAATAGGCGGATCGAATTCAGAAAGTATTATCTTCATGGTGGATATGATTAGGGAGCTTCAACACAACTATCTCACCGCTCTATATGACAGGTACGTAGTGATAGATGTAGAAGAAGGCTGGATATCGATCCACGCTGTAGGGCGGTCAGGTTTACTGGTATATATATATATATATATATATATTCTTTTTTTTTTTTTTTTTTTAAAAAAAAAGGAGTAATGATTTATTGGTTTGTAGGATCTGCATGATGTTTATACTATTGACTCAAGTTCTTATAGTTAAGCGACATAGTACTTAGTAAGTGCGTAGGGAACGAGTGACACGATCGCTCTCAAGTCTTTAAAGCGTAACTGGTATATTTTCAGCAATGTTCTAGATTGATACTCCATTCATCCCGGCATGAAGATCGTAGGGCCATACCCCTTGACGATGCATGCAGCTCCCCTGAGTATTTTCATGAGCAAACCTCCAATATCATACCCATGCGCACGTGGGGGTAGTTCGTAAAACGGGCGAAAAAAGGAGAGGGAATCCGAAGACGAATTCCGAAACATTAACCTAGCAAGTTATGATAGAACTAGGACTGGTTAGTCTATTTATGACAACGACCCTCATAAAAAATTCCGAACGGATTTCATAATTCTTGTGGCTGAAAAGCATAAAATGAATCGGATCTGTCGTGTTCCAAGTCCTGATGGATTTTCGGCTCTCCGCCAACCAACACCACAGGAACTCTAGATCAACTAGATAAAATCTCACCCGCCAACAACCGCTATTACAAGAAACACTTTATCACATCAGCAAAGCAAATAACTCGATGTCGTGTATTAATACGCGGAAACCAACAGATACGGCTAAAACCGACGCTTTCTATCAGATGAGGATTCCCAACAATACGGATGCGCTACAACCCTTGCCCTATGCATAAGTGCGATACTACATATCGGTCACGATACACCCGGGTAATAGATAGGTACACCGCATACAAGGCGTCCATCGCAAGGTATCAAAGCCGATTCGCGGATAAGTACCTAACCTAAGTAAGTATCAGCTACCTAGGTAGTTATCTCTTTTTACTTGGACCCCTTTATTCTTGAGCGGTACATGGCAGATATAATACACCGCATATAAGTGGCGTAGCCATAAGGAAATAGGGTTCTGGTTGCGAATCTTGCCAAGCCAAAGGTCGTGCAGCTGTGAGGTAATCTTGAATCATACACACTACCCATCGTAGGTACACACATGCGCGCGTATATCTTATTAGTTGGGATTCATCGCAAGATCTGTATAGAAATGACGAGACTTTTGGATAATTCTGGAATGCCTTAGTTATGTACAAACACTACCAATAGTTTCGAAGAGCGACATAATAAAACCGGTTTAGGTTTACATAACATTTAGTTTCGGGGTGCGGATATATAAGGACCCCGAAGCGATCCGAAGATCTCGTTAGATCTAACGGAGATAATTAAAATAGGTAGTTAGTTAAACTATTCTTATAACTAGGTACCTACCTACCTAACTACCTTACTTGATATAAGAAACGCGGTATATACTGTGGATAAACTAAATCTAATCTAGAATATTCCAACACTTAACTAAATAATTTTTTAATTTCCGTTTCTAGTTTAGAATCATTCTTTGTGATGGATAAATATGTAGGACGGAATGCCATCGTTTTGTTTGTTTGTAATGTTTTGTCGGATGGGAGTTTGAGGATTTTCGGTTTTATGGGTGCGGGCTGTCGGAGAGTTGGAAGACCCCGAGCGATGTGTCCGGAGGTGTACGGCTCCCTTAATATTCTCGAATCGTTTTGCGGCCCTGCATCCGTCGGATTGATAAGTGGGATGAATAAGTCACCGGACTTTTTACCTTTTTTAGTGAATAGGACGAACGACGGCGATCTTATTGGCTAAAAATGTTGATTAAAGTTCGATCATAGAGTATGCCTAGTCTTGGCAGCCCGCTTGCGTAGTGCAACTTGAAGATACCTTGCATAAGTTATTCAGTACCTACGTACCTACCTCATACATGTAATCCGAGCACCTTTTAAACTTGTCAATGCCTAGCGCGGGGTCGCTGGGTCGCTGGGTCGCTGGATCGCTGACTCGCTGTTGATTAGTACCGTCCTATTTTATCGGCGCAAGGTCCATTGATAAGATCGAATCGTAAAGTTTTTATCTAGACCGACTTTGATTTCTTTTTGAACGGGATCTCCTGATACCCACTTCGGAATGTGGAGTGGGTGATATTATCGAGTCAAACGTTGAATATCTAGATGTCGCCACTGTCAGTCAGCTACTATGTAAGGTACCTATGGACTTACTTACCTTAGGCACATACGAAGAACGGAAAGGAATAACCGGCCTGTGCTACACGAATTCAATGTCCGTAAGCTGCTGTAAGCATAAAAGCTGAGCCTTGTTTAAAGGGTGTAGGGAATTACCGCAGCAGCAGCAACAACAATAATAACAACAACAAACCACAGCATCCATCCAGGCGTAAATATGTACACTATTTAGCATGTTACATCTGCTGTATTTGCTGATCTTTAATGTTGTCATAACAATCTTATCAATCGGAGAATGCGAAGTTGACACTACCGAATACTACATAGGTACCTATGCATCCAGCCTTGTGCTACGTTGGTGGTATTGCGGTGTTGATAATCCCCCGTTGGCCGGCAATGTACGGGGTCCGAGATAGAGCCCGTCTGGGGACGGCGGGGCGGCGGCAGCGGAGTCAGAGGTACCTGCGCAGTACTTCATTAGTAGCAATCCATTTTTGATTGATTGCAGGGGAAATACGCTACATAGCCTGGGGCTAGAGCTTTTCAGCTAGGTATCCTAGCAGTATAGAGCTAACTAAAGAATTAAGCTCACATCCTTAATATCGACTAGTTAAAATTTGAGTCAGGCAGCATAACTTTTGCACAATTCTTTCTTTGTATGTACCATTATGAATCATGATTATTCGCATATCACGAAGAGACCGCGTGCTTGGGACAATGAAACCCTGCTCCGTTCGCCCCTGGCTCTACCAACTGTAGTTAGCTGTTAGCGTAAGCTCGGTAAGATTTGGTATCCATGGATCCATGGAGCCACATGGAAACTTAACACAACTTACTACAAGGTAGTACCTACATTACATACGTTAGGTACCTATGTAGGTATTAAATAGGTATTAAATGGGATGTACTTACTGGCGGTATCAACTAGAACAATTCGGATGGGAAAAAGACCCTGAAAAAATACGAAAACGAGCCGAATAATATTAAAAACCTCTCTCCATCCTCTTTATCGGTTTTCTCTTACTTCTCTTTAGTTTTCTAGCCCAGCGAGTGTTGGCTACTACTCTCCTTATTTCCTTCACGCCGCCTTTCCTCTACTGGGAAATCCTCCCCAGCTTTTTATAATAACTACCTATTTAATTGGGGAAGGGTTTTTGCCTCACTACTTCTCAACCTTACTTATCTCCGTTATAATTAATATCCGAATAATTATATCCGCGGTCACCAGCCTATACAATATTATACTCTCACGGCCCACGTTAGGAATATAAAGGTTTGTTGTCATTGGAAGGACGACTGGAAATCTTGTTGGTGGACTTTACGCCGCGGTCTAAGACATGTCCTTCGTGGGCAACCCCTTTAACAACTACGACCGCACGGCTCAAGCTTCAGGGGTACCAGCAATGTCGGGTGTTCACCCACACGAAGTAGAAGAGGAGAGGGGAACATCGTCGCGTAACGATGTCGAAAAGGAGGTCACAGCGGACTCGAGCATTGCGACTCAGGTGGAAGATGATTCCGAGTTGGAGCGCCGCGAGTCTATAGTACACGAGCTTGCTCGCAGATACACTACGCAATCGAACGCGACTGGAGCAACAGGAAACAACCCTTACCTGGACGATTCCAAGGATTCACCCACGAATCCTCACTCTCCTAATTTCAATGCCCGCGCGTGGGCCAAGGCCATCGTTCGGATGGCTGACCACTCGGGCATGCAGTTCCGGACGTCGGGTATCGCTTTTCAGAACCTCAATGTCCACGGTTTTGGAGCCGCGACGGATTATCAAAAAGACGTTGCCAACGTCTGGTTAGAAGGGCTTGGACTTATTCGCAAGGCTCTCGGTGTAGGGCAGACCAAAATCGATATTCTACGCAATTTCGACGGTGTCGTTCACAAGGGAGAAATGCTTGTGGTTCTTGGACCCCCTGGCTCAGGTTGTTCGACTTTCCTGAAGACGATTGCTGGTGAGACCAACGGTATCTACGTTGAAGAGGGATCGTACTTCAACTACCAAGGATTAACCGCGGAGGAGATGCACAAGAACCACCGTGGAGAAGCCATTTACACGGCAGAAGTTGACGTTCACTTCCCCATGTTGACTGTCGGCGACACTTTAACTTTCGCGGCCTCGGCTCGTGCTCCTCGTCACCTGCCTCCCGGTGTCGACAAGAATACCTACGTCCAGCATTTGAGGGACGTTACTATGGCTATGTTCGGTATTTCTCATACCGTAAACACTCGCGTTGGTAACGAATACGTACGTGGTGTATCCGGTGGTGAGCGTAAGCGTGTTACCATCTCCGAAGCTGCTCTCAGTCGAGCCCCGTTGCAATGCTGGGATAACAGTACTCGAGGTTTGGACAGCGCCAACGCTGTGGAATTCTGCAAGACCCTTCGGACGGAGACCGAACTTTTCGGAACTACTGCTTGCGTTTCTATCTACCAAGCTCCCCAGTCGGCTTACGACTTTTTCGACAAGGCTCTTGTCCTCTACGAAGGCCGTCAGATCTTCTTCGGTCGGGCGGACGAGGCTAAGCAGTACTTCATCAACCTCGGCTTCGAGTGCCCTGCTCGACAGACAACTCCCGACTTTTTGACATCCATGACTAGCCCCGGCGAGCGTGTTGTGCGCCCCGGATTCGAGGGCAAGGTTCCGCGAACTCCGGATGAGTTTGCCAAGGCTTGGAAGGAGAGTGCCAACTACGAGGCTTTACAAGCTGAGATCGAACAGTATAAGCAAGAACACCCCTTGAACGGCCCGGATGCGGAAGCCTTCCGTGCTTCGAGGCGGGCACAGCAAGCTGCTGGTCAACGACCCAAGTCTCCTTACACGATGTCTTTCACGCAGCAGATAATGCTGTGCTTATGGCGTGGTTGGCAACGTCTAATCGGTGATCCTAGTTTGACCATCGGATCGCTCGTCGGTAACGTTGTTATGGCTCTCATCGTCGGTAGTGTGTTTTACAATATGCAACCGAATACTTCTAGTTTCTATCAACGTGGCGCGCTCCTGTTCTTTGCCTGTCTCATGAACGCATTCTCCAGCGCATTGGAAGTAAGATTGCTTTTTTTTTTTTTTTCTCTCTTTCTTTCTTTCTCTCTCTCCCCCTCTCTCTCTCTCTCACTCACTCACTTCGGCGCTAACTATCGCAGATTCTTACCCTGTACGCTCAACGTCCCATTGTCGAAAAGCACAGTCGTTATGCTCTATACCGTCCTTCGGCAGAGGCCGTCGCTTCTATGCTTGTCGATATGCCGTACAAGATTGTCAACTCTATCGTCTTCAATTTGACTCTATACTTCATCACCAATTTGAGACGTGAACCAGGTGCATTTTTCTTCTACCTGCTCTTCATGTTCTTTACGGTTATGGTGATGAGTATGATCTTCCGTACGATCGGTTCGGCGTCTCGCACCCTGTCTCAGGCTATGGTACCGGCTGCTCTGTTGATTCTTGATCTTGTTATTTTCACCGGTTTCGTTATCCCTATCGACTATATGCTCAAGTGGTGCCGCTGGCTCAATTATCTTGACCCCTTGGCGTACGCGTTCGAGTCTCTTATCGTCAACGAATTCCATAACCGGGAATTCACTTGTGATCAATACGTGCCAAATCCTATGGTCCCAGGCTATAACGACGTTGGCGCAATGAACCACGCTTGCAGCACTCCTGGTAGCGTTCCCGGAAGATTAACTGTTAATGGTGACGCCTACATTGGCTCGGCGTTCCGATACAGCAATGCCCACCGCTGGCGTAACTTTGGTATCTTAATCGGTTTCATGCTTTTCTTCTTAGCTACCTACATGACCGCTGCCGAACTCGTCTCCGAAAAGAAGTCCAAGGGCGAAGTCCTCGTTTTCCGACTCGGTCACAAGCCGGCCCAATTCAAGGAGAAGAAGGGTGACATCGAGGAAGGCGAAGGCCCTCGCGTCGGTCCTACTGCGACGAATGCTAGCCGTCCTAACGCTAACGAGAAGGGAGGTGCCCTGATGGAGCAGTCTAGCGTTTTCCACTGGAAGAATGTGTGCTACGACATCAAGATTAAGGGAGAACCGAGGCGAATCCTAGACCACGTCGACGGCTGGGTCAAACCTGGTACTCTAACCGCGCTCATGGGTGTCTCTGGTGCAGGCAAAACGACTCTTCTTGATACTCTAGCCGATCGTATTACTATGGGCGTTATTACTGGTGATATGCTCGTCGATGGCCACCCCCGTGATCATTCGTTCCAACGGAAGACGGGTTACGTTCAACAGCAAGATCTCCACTTGGCTACTACTACCGTTCGCGAGGCTCTCAACTTCTCTGCTATCCTTCGTCAGCCCGCTGACGTTCCGCGCGCCGAGAAGCTTGCTTATGTCGATGAAGTCATCAAGCTGTTAGATATGGAGGAGTATGCGGATGCTGTCGTCGGTGTTCTAGGCGAGGGTCTCAACGTCGAACAACGCAAGCGTCTTACCATTGGTGTCGAACTCGCTGCTAAGCCTCCTCTACTGCTTTTCGTCGACGAGCCTACCTCCGGTCTTGACTCCCAAACATCTTGGGCTATTTTGGATCTTCTCGAGAAGCTCACCAAGAGCGGACAAGCTATTCTCTGCACCATTCACCAGCCTTCGGCCATGTTGTTCCAGCGCTTTGATCGTCTACTCTTCCTCGCCAAGGGTGGAAGAACCGTCTACTTTGGTGACATCGGAGAGAACTCTAAGACTATGACTAGCTACTTTGAACGCAACGGTGCCCCTCCCTGCCCTGCTGATGCCAACCCCGCCGAATGGATGCTTGACGCCATCGGTGCGGCTCCAGGCACTTCTACTGATATCGACTGGTTCCAGACGTGGCGCAACAGCCCCGAATACAAGGAAGTACAAGCCGAGCTCCAAAGGCTCGAAGACAACGCGCAGCAGCAGCCTACCCCTACGGAAGATCCTCAGTCCTACCGCGAACATGCTGCTAGCTTCGGTACTCAGCTGTGGGAGGTTACGTCTCGTGTGTTCCAGCAATACTGGCGAACTCCATCGTACATCTACTCTAAGACCATTCTCTGTATTCTCGTAGCTCTCTTCATCGGTTTCGTCTTCTTCAAAGCACCCAACACGATCCAAGGTCTCCAGAACCAAATGTTCGCCATCTTCCAGATCTTGACCATCTTCGGCCAGCTTGTGCAGCAAACGATGCCTCATTTCGTCGTCCAGAGATCTCTTTACGAGGTGCGCGAGCGCCCGTCCAAGGTCTACGGATGGAAGGTCTTCATGCTCTCGCAGATTATCGTCGAGCTTCCGTGGAATACACTTATGGCCGTGTTGATGTTCTTCTGCTGGTACTACCCTATCGGACTCTACAGGAACGCTGCGGATGCCGGTCAGACTACCGAGCGCGGTGCTTTGATGTTCTTACTCTTGTGGGCATTCCTTCTGTTCACTTCGACATTCACAGACATGATTATTGCTGGTTTTGAGACGGCTGAAGGTGGTGGCAACATTGCTAACCTGATGTTCTCGCTGTGCTTGATCTTCTGTGGTGTCTTGGCCGGTCCTGATAGCTTCCCTCGTTTCTGGATTTTCATGTACCGCGTCAGTCCGTTTACGTATCTAGTATCGGCTATGTTATCAACGGCGGTTGCAAATACCCAAGTCAACTGTGCAAACAATGAATTTGTACACTTCGACCCGCCTAACAACATGACTTGCGGTCAATATCTGCAGGATTACATTACCGCTACTGGCGGTTATATCCAAGAAGGTACTGAGGACTTCACTTCCAACTGCAGCTTCTGCACTGTCAGGGAGACCAACGCTTACTTGGCAAATGTCGGCTCGTACTATGGTAAGTCGTGCCCCTTGATTTAATAACCTAGAATCGAAACTAACATTTAATTCACAGACGACCGATGGCGCAACTTTGGTATCCTATGGGCATACATTATCTTCAATATCTTTGGCGCTCTGTTCCTGTATTGGCTTGCGCGTGTGCCCAAGGTCAAGAAGAACAAGAAGGCCAAGAAAGAGTAAAGAAGAGACGAAGAGAATGTTGAGATGTGGATGAGTAAATAGAGATCATGCTATACGTATTTTCTTTTCTGGATGGGTTGAGACTTATGTCGTGGGGGGACAAGATGTCTACCTTTTTTTTTTTTTTTTTTCTATATTATATTTTAAATCTGCATCACACGAGGCGTTCTTTTTTTTTTTTTTTTTTTTTTTTTTTTTTTTTTTTTTTTTTTTTTTTTTACAAAAGAGATGTTAGATCGGAGTGGAAAGTGAGGCTCGATCAAGACAAACTTGTCAACACGGCATGGTCAGCATGGTTTGGATAATCCATAGATAGGACAATCGATTAATAGAGGGAGGGTCAAAGCTCCATTAGACATGGTATTAAACTAGCATTCTGTATACTACCTAGTGCCCACTGTCCCCTATATATTCTATAAGTGCGTACGGGGGACATATTATGCACTGGGTTGTGTGTCAGGGCGTCGCTAAGGGCGGCTTAACTAAAGATGTGCCCACTCGGTCCAATATACGAGATGAACATGACATGGCGCTACATTACCATTTAAGATGAACTGGGTTGCGTTAGTCTATATTTACAATTAGCTGCTTGACTGCTTAGTCGTAGCCCCATATGCCAAGCGAAACGACGGGTTGACGGGCTTGAACTTATTAGCTGGGTTAAATTGCGCCAGCTTGACAATTCAACAAAAAGCGAAAAAAAAAAAAAAAAAAAAAAAAAAAAAAGATTCGAGGAGACAAATATCTTGCATTCCGGTAAATATAACGAGGCGAATATGAGAGTTTGCATACATACGGTATACTCTTATTTATCTTATATGACTTCGTACTGGAACTTGTTATGTAGCATAATCCACCTACCTCTTTATAATAATCTGAGCCGGTGTTGCACTGCGAGTCATATTGTTAAAGATTGTTAAAATACAAATCACCGCTATTGAATATTAACTTACCACCAATACATTGATGCCTTGTCATTAGTCCATATGAGCCGTAGTAAGTCCCGACGTGCCCTAGTATTCAGTAATACCCGTGGTCAAAATCTCCAACGCCGAAAAGATCATATAGGCGGATATGGTGAACAAGGGATATATTTCTATCTCCGTGGTATCATGATAGCCCATGCCGGCTAACTATATAGCAGAGTTATATATGCGCAAATGCTGCCCTTATATCGCTTGGTATCTTTTCCGAGCATCCTATGCCGCTCCAAGAATGGTTATTACAAAAAACGACTGTTATTTTTTTTATTTTCTTTTGGGGTTCGTTTTGTTTGTGTTGCTTCGCCTCGCCTCGCTTTGCTCCGCTCCGCATCCGTATCCGTATCTGTTTTGGAAAAGAATAGAATTTATAAAATATAAAATACACGTTTTCCGCCCGCTCACTTTTTATAATTGCAATCGGCCGACGGATTCGTCCTTGTCGTATATATCTTGCATCGTTAGCTGCACGCCGACCACCTTGGCTTCGAAGAATTGAAATAGTTGTAGGAAAGCGGTCAGGAACTCGAAAGAACTGTTCAGTTAACTATATTAGCCCGGCTGCTCGTGGAAATGCCACACAAACTATGGAAAATATGAAACTTACACGAGGGAAGCAATCAACCCTATCGTCGGCGGCCATAATCCGACATACCTAGACCCCCACCAAGGATACATGATATGCGCAGAGTATATCAGAAACCCGAGCGTCGGTCCGGCAAGTAGGATATCAACTATGGAGAACTGTAATCTTTTGGCGCGACGCCTTCGAACACCGTCGTCCTCGTCCGGTCCGCCGAAGGATACGATAGTCTTGCCGTTGATGGCGAGAGTAACGGGGGGTAAGCCGGCTGTGCGCCGGGGAGACGGCCAGTACGCGTATCCGAGGATACTACATAAACCGTGGGCCAGGTTCCAAAATAACCCCAACCAGCACAGAGAAAATAATACTTTATTCTCCCACGGCCACCACCCGGCGTCGATAGCCGTGTGTACTCGGATCACCGTCGCTAGACCTAGTAATGCCGTGAAAAGTCGCGGTATGGCGATTAACGGAACATCGAAGCGCGTCGTGTTGTTCTCGATAGCCTTGGTGCTGTTTTGCGAACTGCTACTGCTACTGCTACTGCTGCTACCGTTGGAATTATTATAGCTGGCGTGATGAGCCTCGCATTTTTCGCAGGGGCAGCTGTGTATTTGTATGGCTACGTGATCTGAGGATGAAGAACTGCGCGTACTGACCGGAGTCAGCGGACTTCGGCTTCGAGGAGTTGTTGTCGACATGATTGATGATGAGGCTTGGGATTGCTGACGTCGTTTACGTCGCAATGATTTTTTCTACTTCTTCTTCTTCTTCTTCTTCTTCTTCTTCTTTTCTTTCTTTTTCTTCAATTTATATTTTTATTCCCCTTTCCTTTTTTTTTTTTTTTTCTTTTCCTCCTCTTTCTTTTCGATTTTATTTTGTAAAAAAAAAAATAAAATAAAATAAAATAAAAAAATAACCCGCTTCCCCGTCCCGATTAAAATATATTCCAAAAAATAAAAAAGAAGTATAAGTAGGTAAGTTTCGAATTAATTATTTACGCGTTATCATTCCCCAAATTCGATCCAATGAAGCTGCGATGTAATAATGCTAAACGAGACACCGCAGCTTTTGGGGTGTTGTGCAGTTGCAGTTTGTATAAGTGTTGCTCGCGCGGAAATTGCGGAGGCGGAATAGCAATTGCTCTGGGACTCTTTAGGGACTTTTTCGGGAACCCTTAGGGGTCATGCAGTTAGGCAAACCTTTTCTAGATAAAAGGGGGCCAAAGTTCGGTCCATTCTGCCAAACTAGGACCAGTAAGTAAACTCTCTAAAGGTTACTAACCTAGTAGGTAACTGGGTACATTATGTAAGGTACTTAGGTACCTAATTTTAGTGGAAACGAATCTGTTATCACGCTGCTGCTGCGCCCCTTTTGACCTGCTAGGTACTTACATCTAGGTACCTAATCGAGTTATCCATCCTGCCCATCTTTTCGTCTTTTCATCTTTCGTACCAGGTTAGTGCCTTGGTATATACCTACCTACTACCTAGGTAACCCTCTGTATTAATCGATTCATCACCTGCATACAGGCCGCTATTCTGTAGCGGTAAGCTCACAAATGCGACGCTAGAAGGTCACTAATACCTTTCTAGCACAGCGGCAGGGCTGCAGCGTAACGTCAAAAAATAGAAAACTATGACGTGCCCCATCTTTTTTTTTCTTTACTTTTTTCCTTTTTCTCTCAAGGCTAACAAGCCTAACAACAAAGTCCTAACACACCACGATCCGCTCCTTTGGAGGATTCAAACACTTATGCATGCATTTTTTGGGGGGGGGGGCTATGTCTCTCTTTTTTCCGCCATTCTGTTCCATCCTTATGCACTATGCAGTATGTCTCTCATGGTTTTGTTTCGTCAGCCAAGTTATCCATCCGTTTACTCGTACCATTTTCATTTTTGTACCTTTTAAATGGGAAGACCTACATACTTCAAACGTAGTTGTTAAATCCTCGGTTACAGCGTAGCGGCAAGACTGCGGCACGGACGGACCCCCGGTCTAGCATGGGTTTATATGTTTGCCTACCTAGTTACATACCTACTAGGTAGATACCCAGGTCAATATATATCATGTAACTATAGGATGTATAGGATGTCATCTTTGTGCATCTCATGCTACCGGATGACCGAGTCTGCCTTGAACTAGTCCGGAGGATTTTCAGCCATTATATAAACTTAGATAGGTACATGGAGTGTAAGCTGTTAGCGGTAGGGCTGGTCGCAACCCATGCAGTTGTGTTGGGATGTCTCTCAATATTATTACCCATTGAGGAGAGATTGAAGATCACGAACCAGTCACGGTTTAATGGTTTGGCTTGACGTTGTAAGTTACAACCTGACCATTCCTCTACGTCATGAATTTCATGGTACCTAACGAGTCATAATATAGGTAGGTACTCAAAAGATATGTGTATAAGGCCGTACCGACGATGACAGGTCCTATGACAAGTCCTACGACAGCTGTAAAATCCGCGTTTATGTTGGAACCAACAAAGCGTTTCATAGCCCCTGTAGCTGTACTCGGTAGCTCGCATGTTCCCGTCTTTTCTGACCAGATGCATAAATCTCGACTGACCGATAGGATGTTATATCCACTTTAGGACGAGTTAGTCATAAGCGGCAAGACAAATTAGATGTTGACTGTTTCCTGAATCCACCTAGTTATAGTAATTATATATATATATATATAGGTAGTTAACGATATAACAATATGACGATATAACGTGGGTAGGTAGGCAAGATACTTGGGTAACAAATTCATCGACGTATAAACGCTGAAGAGGGAGGAGACGGCTCGGATATAAACAAGAAACTAAGTACATAAATCCGAAATGTACTCGGCGCAAGTTCAGTCATGGACCGAAGGACCACGATACGTTTTGGTCGACGATCTACCTCCACCATCAGAAAGCCAAGTCCAACTCCGCGTCTTGGCTGCTGGGGCTCACCAAGTAGTCCGTTCTCGCGCATCAGGAGCCCACTACTCGGCTAAGGAACTCCCTCACACCGTCGGTATTGATTGCGTCGGAAGAGATGACGCCACCGGCAAGCTTTACTATGCCTTTACCATGCAGGGAGGCACGTTTGCGGACCGCATCAACGTCGACAGGTCCAACATCTACCCGCTTCCCGATAATGTCGACCCCGTCTCGTTCGCGGCGAACCTCAATCCTGCGATGAGCAGCTGGATGGCTATTACCCAGCGCACTACTAACCTGCCCAAGGACTTTACTGCTGTTATCCTCGGCGCTACAAGCACCAGCGGTCGTTTAGCCGTATACTCGGCTAAAGCCTTGGGGGCCGGTAAAGTCATTGGTATCGCGCGGAACGGCGCTACGTTGGCTGAGGTTGATGGCCTCGACGACTACATCGTACTCCGAGATCCGATAGCAGAGACCGATTTCACCAAAGTTCAGGACGTCGACGTCATTTTGGACTACGTCTACGGCGACGCGGCTGCCCACCTACTTTCATCGCTAAGCCGGGTCAAGCAGCCGGTACAATATGTTGAGATCGGCAGCCTTTCTCAGCATACATCCGAAATTCCGTCCCGTCTCCTCCGGTCTTTTGACTTGACTATCCGCGGGGCTGGAGCGGGTTCCTGGCGTATACCGGCTCTCATAAAGGAGCTGCACACGCTGGTTCCGGCGGCCGCCAGCTGGAAGTTAACTCCTCCTAGGTCCGTACCGCTCAAGGACATCGAACAGACCTGGAACGACGCGTCGTTAAGAGCCAACGCTAGGTTAGTCTACCTGCCTGAGAACATTTCTTAGGCTGGGGATTTCCTGTGACGAAACTTCTTGGCGTTGGCTATAAAAAATCGATCGTCCTTTTCCCGTTGTCCGCGCCTCATTAGAAATGCCACCCCATGCAAGGAAGGTATAACGAAAGGATTACAAATAGATGAAATAACGTAGATCAATAAGCTTTCGGCGTCAGCAGATCGTCATGGTATACGAAGTTATCAGAATTCCAGAGACTTCGAATTTCCATTTTACTGGAATAAGTCCATTGGCCTGGTTTTAGTTAACTGCCAGTATTGTTCGTGTAACTCGTTCCTGTCGATATGAAGGTAGTTTATACTAACCTAAGCCTAAGCCAATTAGCTATTATTCTAGTGAGGAGCTGGATGCCTTGTAGCTCTTATAGATAGATACTTCCTCTTCCCGTAGGCTATATACTTTGCAGTTGGAATGATGATGTATGAAGAACTCTTCGCTGGCAAAGACGAATATATTTGCATAGTATACGTTTTCCATGTGAGAAATCTTATATACAAGATGTCCTGCGTTATGATCTAACATCCATCCTTACCCCTTTATATTTACGCCCCGGTGATGACAAAAATCTCTCCGGACTGGTCGGATGTCATAAATAGACGGCCATTTTTGTCAAACGCGAGGCCTACGGGACGGAAACACGCATTTGGACACTTAGTTGTGTCTTGATTCTCCAAGACATATTCTACAGCATCAGTATCTGATACGTTCGCTACGGGCTGGCCGTTGGCGAAAGCAATCTTGCCCAGCCGATATCCGTCTGGGGGGCTTCGGTTCCTGTAGAGAATAACGGTCAGAGCGTCAGGATTTCAAGTGCCCACGCACTTCACGTAACTACTCACCAGCTTCCGTGAAATGCAACATAAGCGGCGCTACCGTCTTCCTTAAATTTAATGTCCAGGGGAGCCGTATGGGCCGGGAAGACTAGACTCGGTCCCTGTCGTTCGGTTCGGCAAAATTCATCGACTTCTTCTAACGAGGTGCGCTCCGTTACCTGCTCGACTATAACAACGTTAGCCATTAACTCAAATGTAAACGCTAAGCTCCAGCTTTTGTATCACTTGATGAAATCCCATCCACCAAAGAGAATTCTCAGTAGCACCTACAAGGTGTGCCCACTATGCCCCCGAACTGCGAGCCAACAGTAATGCCGGAGTTCGAGGGAATATTCGTAGTTACCCAAGCGGAGAAGCAAGTTGGATACCCGTAGTTACGACCCTTGAGAGGATTTTCGGCGTCTGTGACGATACCGTGATAGTTCAGTTCCTCCGCCGGGTTGTCGTTGTGAAGGTCAACATCGGCACGATGGATATCATCCGCCGAGTTCTCGACGGACCACTAATACTCTTCAGTTAGCGGTCCGCACCATGGCCAAATTTCAGTGTAGCGCACAATACCGCCCGTTGACGGGTCCTCGCCAACGCCAACCGAGTTTCTCAATCCCCAGCCAAGAACCTCACCGCCGGTTGCGTAGTCCGTCGCGGTCTCCGATGCGAGTAGTTCAGAAATTTTGAACGATTTGATGATACTTTTCCCAGATGCAACGTCGATGGTAGAATTATCGATATTCCCATCCGAACCGCGCGAAATTAGGAGAACGTCTGGAGCGCTGGAAGGGATAAGAAGCGTCCTAGTAATGTGGCCTCCGCTCCTCATACCCTCTATTAACGTCTTCTTGGTACCGACCGTTCCGGCTTCGGCATCGTACGGATACGCGGATACACTCGCCATATTCGAGACGAAGAGAGTCTTCCCATCTTGACTGAGCGCGAGGCCGTGATTTAACTTGATGTTATGAGCACATAGCCTACACGCACGACTTTGTATAGGTTTCTCACCGATGAATCAGGGATTAGCTGGGCGCTTGAAGCTACGCAGACGTTTCCATCGCTCTCGGTTAAGACGACTCTTCTAATGCCTGCACCTCCCTGTTCGGTCACAAGCAGATTTCCCGCCGTATCTAAAACGATATCGCGTGGTGATTTCAGCCCGTTTAAAATAACCTGGGCCGTATAACCCTCGCTTATCTTAAGCGGCGCCGACGGATTAAGCGGAGTGCAGTTTTGCGCGTTGGCGATCGATAGGAACAGCCCAAGAGCTGCGAATATCGCGAAGGCGGCCATGACTAATGACTTCACTTTGACAAATAACCCATGCTTGTTCGTAGATCGATGCGTAGGCTAGTATTTAAAGAGAACGAGCTATAGAACTTCAGTCCCTGGCCGAGCCAAAGCTGTCGGACTTTAAGCCACGCCGATGCATTGCGGCAGCATGTCGGTCTTAACAAGACGAGTGCCCTGGTATCCTTGACGATTCTGCGATTCTGCGGTGGGGTGTAGCCGGTAGAAGCACTTCTTTTCGATGTTTTCACCGAGTTGGGCAACTCTGCCAGACTGCGCCTAGAATCGTAGATGGAAACCAAACCGGATATTGACCTTTAACCGTTACGAGCAAAGTGCCCAGACTTGATCACCTGCCATAGAAGGCTCGTTGATCCCGGCACCGGTTGCTGATCCGTTCGTTTTAAGATGGTTGAGTTGCAGCGAGCCCCATTCAACCCCGTCATCGCTTGATGCTATACACGTTTAAGGACTTGGCGTTTAAGTGGAGGAGCGAGTATGACGACTATAACGACATGGATACGCATTGATTTGCTCCACTCAGTTCGGCCTTGTAGGCTGTTCGGGCTGCGGTATCACATCTTCCATTTCCGAGGGCTTGGGAGTTGGTCCGGGATTCCCCTATTATTGGTTCGTCTTATTGACTCCCACGTGTAAAATCCCCGCAAAATCCCCGCGGCGTCTTATTTTAGTATGCCAATTCGAATTGGCTTGAGCTTTATGAGCATGTGAAGCATAAATAAGGTACCTTACCTAGGTAACTATATACTATAGACATCATGTGTACACTATGAAGGGACTCAACAGGTGACATATTATAAGACCTTAAACTCAAAGGTATGCGCGGGCTTATACACGGCCCTTGTAGAAAGCATTGTTTTACATGATTATGACTTCTGCTATCTGCCAATGTATTTGAATCTAACACTTTGGACTTGCTATCAATATAAAGATCCTTATGACGATGCCTCGAGCAGAGCTGTTTTATACGCCTCCTTTCCTTGTTTTCATGATTAAATACTTTCTTTCCCCTTTCCGCTTCAACTCCGAGACCAGCCCGACAAGCAAGCGATATGTAAGCCCGTCCACCGTGAAGGAAACACAAATGCGTGACGCCCAGGGCAAACATAAATTTACAAAATATACAACCGCCCGAAAACCTCATGATGAAGCAATAAAAGAAGCTGAAATTGGTATCTCATTATATTTCGTGAATGCTCAAAGGGTAGCCCATGGATGGTTTAGAATTAAACAAAGTAGAAAAAGATTTAGCACGTGGCTTTTGACTAAATCATGCCACCCGGCATTCCCATACCAGGGTTTTTATCGCCCTCGTTCACGGCTCTCCTTGGAGGAATACCGCCGTGCATAGTAGTAGCTCTCGATTGAGGCCCTGAAGCATCAGATGGCACCGGCCGAAGGCGCTTACGGTCAAGAGCTTCCACCTCCGCGCTATTACCGCTACGTCGGCTCAAGTTATCAAAGACGGCTCGAGTGCTTGAAAAATCTTGCCTTCTTCTTGGGTTAATGGGAGGTAAAGGCGGCGCGGCGCGGCTGCTGCTGCGAGATATGGCCTGAGGGGCTTCTGCTAGAGCAACGGTTGGCACTTGGGAGCTGGACATGACAAACGTAGGGTCTGAGATGTCTTTGGTTTTGATTTTGCGCCTTGTGCTATCGCTGGTGATCGGACTGGCATTTTCGTAGCTGCGATTCGGAGAAGCCTCTGAGCGGGGCGATGGGAGTACGGCAGAAGTCGGAGGGTGACGGCTAAACGGTGAAGGCATAGGAGAGATGGGCGACGGCTGACTCGACTCGAAGCCACGAGATGTCTGTACGCGGAGGTTGCTGGTGGCTGGATGATTGGAATGCTTGGATCCCGGATATGGTTGCGGCGGCATGATAGGCGAGCCCTTAATATCCGTACCGGGAAGCCCTGGGGAACGCATCGGAGGTCGTGGCGCGCTTCCGTTCGGGCCAATTTGAAGATTTCGCGCGGACCGCGAATTTGAGCGTCCGTCATTACTAGAGTCCGAGCCGCTCCGATCACGATCGGTCTTTAACTGCCCTCGCTCCTTGTGATCTTCGCTAAATTTTCGCTGCTGGTAAAATACCGGTGGTGGTTTTCGTTCGCGGTCAGGCGATCGCGGTCCAGGAGGCATTGGCTTTGTTGGTGTAGACCGCTGGGAATCGGTGTTCAAAGACAAATCCTGGGCTGATGTTTGATGTCTAACATCTAGTTCTGCTTCCTTCATCTTTTGCAATTCACGCTTCGCTTGCCTAAATGCTCGAAGTCCAGCATGAGAATCGGCCTCTGCTGCTTGCTCTGATTCGGCATGCTCCCGTGCCGAGCCATTCGAAGCTCCGAGACCAAGCATCTTTATAGCTTTAGGTTGAGGGGAATCCCGACCGCGGTCGACCAACGATCCCCGGCTACTCTTTAGTTGCAGAGAACCTAGCCCGCTCTTTGCATCTGCTGGCTCTTCTGCGCGGTGTGGCGAGGTGGAACGGCTATCAGTTTCAACAAACGTAGTCAAACGTTCACGAACTCGGCGTGCTCCGTCTGCTAGTTGACTGGCAAATTCGTCTCCGTCATCACGAGTAGCGGTGTTTTCCGCTACAGATTCTACAGTGCTGGGCACATTGGATGATCGAGATTGGACATCCATTATTGGCTCATTAACGTCCAAATCCAATGTCCAATCTCGACCTGTGTCAGGTAGACTTAGACCCCACGAATTCGCATTCGCCCTCGATCCCTGAGAATCTCGGCCTTCCTCTGGGCCTGCAGGAAAGCGAGATTCTAGACCCGAAGTGGCAGGATTCATGCCATAAATTGAGGAAGCATTGCTGTCACCTCGTAAATGCTGTCGTACCATTCCGCTGAGGCCGGCACCGGGAGCTGGGCCCAGAGTAGGTGAGTCTGCAGGCGAAATACCTTTCGAGTTTGGAGATACCGATAGATTTTCTTCGTGAGCAAGTTGGGCATCAACTTCTGTTGATCTCGCAGAATCTCGAAGGGCTGGGTGTTGGCGATCCGATGGGCGTCTCAACAAGACGGGCGGCTTAGGTGATGCAACAGGAGAGCAGTCCGAGTCGTTAGGGTCGGCCAAGAATGAAGTTGGGGGCTCAATTGGTGCGGTTTCCGCGGGAGGTACGTAGGCCTTGGGTTCAAGCTCCTTTCTCGTTCCGGATGATGACGAGCTGGATCTATTAGCTGCCAAAGACACGCCTAGCTCATCTTGAGATCTTTGCGTAGGCGTTTCCCGTCCTTGTTGCCGCTGCAATTGTCGCTGGGCGTATCTAGACTCGTCATACGGTTGCAGGGGCTTCTGGAAGACGCCGAGTGCGGTGGCCTTTCCTCGGTCGTTAGGATGAATTTGAAGTAACGAATTCTCACCAGTCTCGCTTATCGGGGGACTTAGTGGAGGAGCCCCTCCAAAATTCGAACGCAGTTCTGACGCGCTAGGCACGCGGGCACCTAGGTCTGGAGTGCCGATAGGGGAAGAAGTAGCCGGAGGGCTCAGAGATCGCAGGTTTGGAGCGCTGGACTTCGCCAAAATCTTTCGGTCGCTGCTAAACCGTTCGGCGAAACCAAGAGTTGTCGGCGATGGAGAATTCTGAGCCAAGTCTGGCGTTCTAGTGCCAAAAGTACGCTGTCGTGTGAGGGTATCGATGCGTGAAAGCGCTGAAGACTGCTGCTCGTGGAGGTCGGTGTGAAGTCCCGACTCATAAAGCCTTCTCGTACGTGTCACGCTCCTCTCTACTGTAGAAGAGGAACCGGTCGACGGCTGCCAATCCTTTAATGAAGGAGCCCGCTGGGAAGAGGCTATGGATGTTGCCGCGGTTGAATTCCTAGCTAACGACGGGGTCGACGATGTTGTCGAAGACGTTTCCCTTTTTTGGTTGTAATTACTAAGTATGGGCGAGTCCGCGCGAAGGACGTCCGTATCAGGCACGTAGCCGGAATTCCTTTCCTCGTTTTCCTCCCTCTCATCTTCGGAAGATCTTCGTTCCTTTTCTGCCTGCCTCCACCGCTGAAATGCAGACAAGGCTACATCGTCATCATACAAAGCTCGCCCACTCATTCCATCGAGATTTTTCGATGAATTGGTACCGACCGGAATCTTATAGATCTTCTGGCGTCCGCCAAATAGGTTGTTACCCTCGGTCGGTTTGGAACGTCCCATGATACTGTTGGCCTTCAACGAGTCTGCGTCATCCGAATTATAAGAGGCTTTCCTGGCAAAAGGAGCCGCGGCTTTGATCGATTCAACCTCGGCGATGTCTCCCAAACCGCGGAAACCACCAAAATCCAGCTTGGATTGTCGCTTGGGGAAGAGAACGCTGTCATCGCTGGCCTTACCGATCTTGGTGTTTGGGTCATCCTGTTCCCGTAGCATGGAGAACCGGGCCGAAAGACCGGTCATTAACAAACTCGTACGAAATTCATCGGTGGAAGGTAGGGCCGTCGAAAGATCGATCTCGACCTTTTCAGGTTCTTGAGTCTTTTTTCCTTTTCTAAATGGCCGGAACGGCATAGATGATTCGGAATCTTGTGAAGGTCTAGGAGTCGATGTGTCCTCCTTGGCCTTCTTCTTGGTCCTGAAGCGATTCATTGTGAATAATACCAGTAGTCTATAAAGCGAGAGACAAATCAAGTTATTAAATAACGTGATACCATTACACGCCTGATGCCACTAGTAAGAACAGGTGAAATTGCCGAGAGCGATCGACTCAGTAAAGTTTGAACGGGGTTCGAAGTTTACTATTAATTAGTGTGTGAAGACGCTGAAGTCGACGCGGGAAACAAAGTAACGTCTGTGATCGAAGAGAGATATAATTAGTCAGATGAATTGAGATTGTAACATAGCTTGAGGGGCATGATTAAGGGGTTGACACCATCAGTATAGGCGTGCTTGAGTCCGGGGAGAGCAATTCAAGATTGACTGACAGATACTCCACTGGCACTGTTTCTTGAATAGAAACAACTCGGTGGGGAAATTTGAAAAAAAAAAAGTTTGAAGGTATCAGAGACCTACCTAGAGATGGGATGGCTCGTGTCGGGAGCGTTTCACAGATTTGATTGGGGAACCTGGATAGTAACCCGGATAGTCGAAAGGAAATCAAGCATGAATATGCACATGGACCGGCCGACGATCATACAACCGATTTGAGATAATCCTGTCCCTCTTTCTCGGAAAGAGCCAATCCTGTTACCTGGTCCGAAAGGACAAGAGAAACGAAATTTGGTTCAGAAGAGAGTTACGAAAGTATGCGATGCCTCAGGAGAATGCTCAAAAAGAGTCACACGGACACGACAGATCAATGGTTCCTGCGTGATAGGCTGATGGCAGACGAATGCTGGAACCCGATGTTGTGACTGGTTTAATCTGCGAGATCCGAACTCTGGGTCTTGGAATGAGAGATGATTGTAAAGTTCTTGTGCAACAGCTGCTTTTGCTGCCTTGCTTCGTTGAAATGCCAGAGGATCACAAGTCTCTCTATCTCTCTCTATTCTACGTCGGGGTCCCCCTTTTACTTTGTATCCCTCACGAGCAAGCAAAAAGCTCTGATATAACCGAGACCTTGATCGTAATTGTTCCAACAGACCCAATCGTTCGCGTATTTGGGTCGAGTATCGTCTCGTTTGCTGTGGGAATGAAAGGAGTGACTACGGTTAGAATTGTCGGCGCAGGGAAAACGATCAATCGACAAAGAGAGCGAGTGCCGAAGAAAGCAAAAACGAAGAAGCGATTGACTGGGTGATAATAGTAGACAAGTAAATGAGGGTCACCATCGATTCAACACGGACCACGGACCAGAAACCAAATCAGACAAGAACAAGACAAGACAAAAACAAGTGACTGACGAGTCCCAGTGAATTCAAGACGAAAGTGGGAAAACCGAGTGCGTGGAAAATGAGGATAGAGAACAAGGATTAATGAATGCCAAGAGCGTTGAAAATGGAGCTTATCCTGGAAGAGAAGCCCCTCCTCCCCTGCATAACGGTGCAGGGTCCTGCATAGGGTGCGAGTGCAAGGCCGCAGGGGGTTACCTTATGAGTAGGTATCCAAGTACCTAACCTTAAGCACATGCATTAGTAGGAGGTATCGATTGGGTACATTACCTAAGGTACATGTAGGTTTCTTGGTCCCCCATCTTCCGCCAATAGTCAGTGCTGTCTTCTTGGGAAATTGCACTGTTTCTCCCACCTAATGTCACTTTGTCACTTCAATGTTTCCGTCTCTAGAATTTCCAAAGCGAGTAAGTCTATCTGATAGCTTATTGGACAATTCTATCCTTACTTCCCACATGTCTTACCACATATAGCTTAAGTTCTTAGCGCTTCAGCACTAGATTAGTTGACGTTACGTACCTTACCTACTAGACAGATACTTATTTAGGTACTTACTTACCTACCTACCTACTAAGGTACATAGGTAGGTAGGTACCTTGCATACAATTTGATGCGTCGGTTACTTATACGCACTGACTGCCGTTGCTGTATAGAAATTTGCTTAACGAGCGCATTGGCTCGCATATCTCCGCATACTGGAAGCAATTAAGAACTACCTAAAGGTTTGTCGATTATATTAGTATGCTCATACAGGCATATAGCTACTTAGGTACCCTAACGTTAATCACACATGCGAGCGGACAGTTGAAGCTATTGATTAGAAAATCGTCTTGGCAAGCCTGTGCAATGGCGTGAGTAAAAAGAAAGGGGAGGGCGTATTCGAACTAAAACGTATTATACACAACACCTATTAACCCTTCTACCTAGGCAATGTCAATCCCATGACGGTATTCATCTCACCATATTCTCAAGAAGCGATTCTTTCAAAGAATACCTATTACAAATTGCCTTAATAGACGGGGATCAAGTACACCATGTACCATGTCTGAAGGATGTAATTCATTTATACACTACGTTGTAAACCCTGTCTAACGAGAGAAAATCATTAAAACGGTACCAGAATAATTAACAACTATTGGCTTTTTCTAGAACATGTCGATCATAATGCTTTTTTTCTATCCTTGTTGCTGTAAGTGGATATCTACCAGCTTTTATTCCATAGTACATACGTACAATACAAGCCTGACAAGGTAGAGGGGAAAAGAAGTTGCAAAGCGTATCCTAGGCCTCTCTACATAGTATCCAAGTTAGATTTGACGATGACACAGATGTTATGTAGGTAGTCCTGGTTTTACGCATTTTCAGATCCGGCGGCGTTTTGAGGCGGTTGCACGACAGCCAATATGACGAGTAACACCTCAGCTGCCATGCAACGGTCTTATGTTAGACTACAGCGATCTCCCACTTCCATCCGCGGTTCGGATCTCTTCTCCCTACTAGGAAAGATCTCAAGAATTCGGTTGTCTAAATCTCAAACGACTACGGACTCGTGGCGTCCGTCTAACTAGACCTCATTTACCTCCCCCCCC
>KZ112981.1:104152-151237 GCA_002120325.1 Daldinia sp. EC12
AAATATCATCTAATAATATATAGAATATTTGATATTAGGTTCTTTTGAAAAAAAAATTCGGATGATTATTTGTAAGATGCGACCGGCTGGAATTTTTTTCTTGTTAAGGGGTAGACGAATATCCATAGAAATTAATATGTATGGCTGTCCAAGTGTTATCGATACAGAAAAGTGGATGGGGTTTGACTTTATCAAATCTGGGGTTTGACTTTAGCGTTACTGGTGATTGATCATTGATGCCCTGGTGCGCGCTAAGTCCCATTATCGCAAACTGACCAAAAGCCTCCGCGGTCCAATCATATTGCTGTTCCTGGCGCTTGGCCGCGTTCGGTTCTAACCCCCTGGAACCGTCTTCCCCTGAATTGGTGGGTAGCATCCGCACTTCCGCTTTCAATCTAAGCTTCTGATTTTCCATAATTTTTTATTTTATTTTAGTTACGTATTTTCTCTATTAGTTCTTACCTCGATATGTAAAACATCAGCCACAACTCAGTAGCGATGTGCGCCATATGTACCTAATCGCCGATACTCAAAAGTGTGGCATGTCTGTTCCAGGAAAAGAATGACAGCTTCAAAAAGAATAGTAGTGCAAAGAAATCATCTTGCATCAACTATAGCTCAGCTGAAACATGGATCTGAGATGTATGACCGATTTTACCTATGATATCCTATTTTACATGGAATATGATGCTCGTTGAACGCTTGGGGCACAATTCTGTCACATCACGCTCGCCAGGTTTCGAGGATATGAGATAGGATTCAATAAAGCCAACGAGTAGTCCATGACTTATCACGAAATAGCATTATTATAGAATTTCGGTGGCTATGCTAAGTTCATGTCTTGAGCAACATGACTTCTCTAAAATAGGCACGTTTAAAACTCACTTCTGCAACTGACCTGGCGAATTCCATATCAGTCTTGCGGATACCTGATCGTATCTTTTTCAAAGACGAGAAAAGGTTCAATAACTACTATATCCGTGGTTCTTCAAGTTCCGGCTACGTGGATAAACTTTATGACTCGCTGCGGCATCTTCCATCACCTTGATCCACTTTGTCTAGGGCTGGTTGGTCATTCCGGTCATTATAACGCGCAGATCCAACTTGAATAGCGAAAAAAGTAAAAACTCAGTGATGTCCATACACAAAGCACCGCAGACAAAAAGTCATCGACAAAAAAAAAAAAAAAACGGCATGTTTGATTAGTCTGTGGACAAACGCGAAAATAAAGCCCAATGATATTGTGGATATAGCTCGTCGTTGCACCAATCTCCAACTACCTAGGTATGAAATATCGTTGAGGCGACGTCCGCAAACACATATTTACTACGTCGGCACACAAGCGGCTCTGCATGTAAACCCCATAATAGGTACATGCCAGAGTACCGAAGCCTTTGGATCGAAGAGCGAATATGCTAATATGCTAATATGCTAATATGCTAATACATACTGTATTACCGTAGCCAAACCCATAAATGTTGTTTGCTTCATATCATGCCATGTTATTTTTACACCCGTTGAAGAATTTTCGCTCCACGAAGCAACTCCCTTGCCTGTACTGCTACGACAAGACGGGCGGATAGAAGTATGATTTACCTAGATCTAATGATATTACTGACGTTGTCGCGAAAAGGGACATACGAAACTCGAAGGATTGTTAAATACTCCTTAGTTACTAAGATATTGTCTAAGAAATGAACAGTTCTAGCCCTATCAGGATTTTGGAATACCTCATGCAGGAAATGATGATACAGTACCAAAATGTCGAACCCCTCGGTTCTCATGCATTGATGATACACAAGCAATTCATCAGATTGCCAACGCTTAGTCCCTTATTGTTAGGAAATAGCTAATAAAAATATCTTGGGTGATGTGATGCCATAATATAGCGATCACTTATACACTTGTCAACTAGACCATCGCAAAATAAAACAAGACTTCAACCTAATCCGTCCACATCCCTAGGTACGCAACTAACGGCATGTATATGATAGGATAATATAGTATGCAGTTCGTTTTAAGACTCTAGACGCCACCTCCGGATTACCACGTCAAATAATAGCGCTAACTATGGCATGCGAGCCAATACTTTAATTAGTTAACGTAGGTACTTAAATTAAATCCCGATAAAAAGTTCATCATAGATGCTACGCTAATACAGCTAATAATTGATTCGTTTACCAAGTAGAATTAGACACGAAGAAAAAGATCAGCGCCGACGTGCACAGCTCACGAAGGCCCTTCGACGTCATCCCTTAATTATTCAGAGTTGCAATTAAATATCAATGTTCTTTTCGATCTCGATCTGTTGTTCGATCAATCCTATTTCTAAAGGATATGATGTCCCCCCACCCAAAGCATACGGTAGGACATTGAAATCAACCGGATCAACATACTGGACAATGTATATTCCGCCATGACGGACAATGACTCAGACAAATCTGGCGCTGTTGGGATTCTGATGGGCTCTTTGGGTGGTACGTCTCCCGCATGTTTTTTTTTTTTTTTTTTTTTCGATTTACGCAGAACATCACTCCGGTATAGGCCGAGCACGACGTTGTCTTGCCCAGAAATGGGCATGGTCTCTTCTTTTATCAATCCCGATTTTTCCCGCTGCATTATGGCCAATGAGCGATCGTGGCAATAATTCAAACGGTCGTCACCACCGTCGCCACCAAGTGCGCGGCGCTTCCTTAAGCAAATACGGGGGTAGTTCATCCCTTGCGATTAGGTGTTGCGATAGTCTAAGGGAATGGAATGCACCAGTAAAATTTCTAGCCGTCGGGGAAGTGAAAAAAGAAACGTGGGGTGCGACGGGCTTCAGAATCGCCGGTCACGCTCGTAGTTGATCCTTCACGATCAGCCCCCAACCTTCAGCCTTTCCTGTTAGGTCCTACTGCATCCTACCCGCAAGTTATGATTCGTTTCCCGCGAACTGTAATCCCATGCGGGGTAGGTTTCTGTGGTGCGACTCGCGCAAGGTCGCCTTCTGGACCCTGCGGCCGGAATATTCCTGATCTTATGAAGTAGATGGCTTGCGATATTTTTTGCTCTTCTCCCACTGTGATGGGGGGAAGAGCTCGCCCTTGCGGCGTCTATATCAGCCTGGTCTCCCGTCGCAGAAGAACCTAAAGATTTTGGGCACACTTCTTCTTGCAATATTCATTTCCTGCAAATTCTTGGACAGAAAGTCAGAAGAAACAGTCATTATATATCACACTACGAACGAGAACTACAGGTCACCGCGATACATCACCATGTATGCCTCTCACTGTTGCAAATGTGGCGGCATCTTCGTCATCAACACGGACTGCACTTGGTGCAAGCACAAGGAATGCTCGGACTGTCATTAAGCTTTGCTAGTGCTTGGTGACGATGATAAAGAGGTAAAATTACTTATATTTCTACTCGATGAGATCGAGTTTGTTAAACAGGATATAGATTTTCGTCTCTTCTACGAAGTTCTGGATGAAACCGATCTTCGGATGATAAATCATCGCGCATAAAGGCAGTTAGCTATCTTACGGCGGGACGGTAATATTATGTCTCACCAGCATTACGATTTACTTATTGGTTTTGGCTCGGTGTCCTGGTAACGGTGCTGGTAAATTTTTTTGGATACTGGATGATGGGCGTGTAAAAAATGGCGCTCCAGGCTTTTTCTCTATGGATTGTTGGTTATGAGCAGGCTGGTTGGTTTGGATCTATACCCGTCTTATGCACATAACGCTGTTTCGACCACGACTCTCATCGTTACGTCAAGGCGCGCGATAATCTAGTAATGTAATTGGAGAAAACATGTATCTTGGATGTACAAGCAGTTACGAGTCAATATAACTATCATACTAAATTGAACTTCCCATTAGCGAGATCTCATGTCTGTCACTAGAGAGAATATGATGTCAAAGCAAGCGACAGTTGGTTGCTACGAACCTCGGCGGCATCCTTGGCAGTGCCAATCAGCACCCTATTCCATTTAGTAGTGATTGGCTTGCACTAGTATAAGATTAGCGAGGTGACAAGTGTAAAAAAGAGGCCTATGACAAGCATTAGAGATCCGATGGCGTCGTCCCAAACCACCTTTTTTTTTTCAAGCAAACGTGGCACAGCATAACCTGTCAGCCTCACCAATCAGCTAGTCGAATAATGGGTTAATTCAACGTCCTGAATTATTTTTCATGGTTTCACTTATATAGTTTGCTTCCTTGAGGACACCATCTTCCATTCACCTTACTAGGAAATCAAGGGCGAGCGACGTAGTTTGACACTAGATCATTTAGTTAAGAGGCATTGCCAATGCCGATTTGCTTGGTACTGACCACAATTCCGGGCCGGTACCCCTGTTCGGAGGCCCTCATGATAAAAATATAACTGTATGCCGTCGATAAAAATAAAGCATGCCTACCAAGTAGGTAGGTACCTACATTAGGTACCATAGTCTCTCGAAAAGAAAAGATAAATAAATAAATAAAAAGTGAGAGAGAGAAAAAGGGACAGTTCCTTATCATACAGGATATTCATAGATTGTCTACGGAATAGCCGACAGGGAATAAATGTTAAAAACTCGCTTGCCTTTGAGTTTTAGTGCTTCTGTAATGCGCGTATAAGCCCCGTAGAAGTTTCGTCCATCCCTGGTAGAGTCCACTCTTTGGGAATCGAACAATGGGCCGTGGACGAATAGGAGTGCAAAAGACTTCCAGAATTGGCAGTTAACCTTGGAAGAGCCCTCCTGAGCTATTCATGTAAGGAAGGTTAGGGAGTTTGCGATGATTTTAGCTGCCTCACTGCCTCATCGCCGCATCGGCGCTCCCTTTTATGTGGATATATACCTAGGCAAACAAAGATGTATTATAAACTTGCAATCACCAATTGTTCCACCTGCGATTCGTTTCCATATGATTCAGTTTTTACGGTGTTTAAGGCACAACTTTCTAGAACGAGCTGTAAATCAGCTCGTCGTATGAATATAGATCGACTGAAGGGAAACCTATTTAAACTATACCTCCCCAGTTTTCTCAACCATCATATTCCCAATGGTAAATATTCATATCCAGTGATGGTATCATATCCTAACGGTATTTCCAGGTTCGCAGACAATATACACTGGAGATGAGGGAGCACGCCTCACCGCCCGTTCCGGCGATGGCGGAGGATGCGGCTTTGAGCATACACCATCTACCATCACGCGACGGGTTGTTAGTTCGGGTGCAACCGCCGGCAAGCCCGGCAGATCACAAACTTCAGCATGTCCCTTGCGATATCGTTCTGGTTGTAGATGTTTCTGGTAGCATGCAAGCTCCTGCTCCGGCAAAAATGGTC
Source organism: Daldinia sp. EC12 (assembly GCA_002120325.1). Lineage (NCBI taxonomy): Eukaryota > Fungi > Ascomycota > Sordariomycetes > Xylariales > Hypoxylaceae > Daldinia > Daldinia sp. EC12. Next base: position 109,472 of record KZ112981.1, read on the forward strand.
GGGGACAATGGGCAACCAAGTTCGGAGCACTTTGGTCTCTCAATCCTCGATATGGTGAAACATGCCGCACGTACGATCTTGAGCACGCTGGACAGAGGCGATAGACTTGGTATCGTGACGTTCAGCAGAGAAGCGCGGGTGGGTTTCTAACGTACTATCGAGTATATGCGTCTCTACTAATCAAACCGGGGGTCGCGAGTAGGTGATTCAGAAATTGTTACCGATGACCCCTGAAAATAAAGAGTTAACCGATAAGAATATCGAAGCAATGAAAGCCGATAGCGTGACCAATCTTTGGCACGGAATCCGAGAAGGGATCAGGCTATTCGACGGGGAAGAGAATACAGGGCGCGTACCGGCAGTCATGATATTAACGGATGGATTGCCGAATTATATGTACTTTTTGAAGCATTTCCCCTGACTTTGAGTTTCGCTAACGTTGTTCGTAGGTGCCCTGGTCAAGGCTATGTCCCTAAAATACGCAGCACCTGGGAAGCTCTGCCTGCTACTCTTCATACATTTGGATTCGGTTACGAGATAAGATCCGGCCTGCTGAAGTCTATTGGAGAAATTGGCAGCGGCAACTATTCTTTTATTCCTGATGCCGGCATGATAGTATGAAGACCCAATCCTCTCCCCAACCGTTAGCTAACAAGCTATAGGGGACTGTCTTCGTTCATGCGGTTGCTCATCTTCAGACGACGTACGCAACGAAGTGTACGCTTCAAATCACTACCCCTAAGGGCACTCGCTTGAGAACGACGGCGGGTAAAGTCATTGACAAACAAGAACACGAGGAATCGGACATTAATAGACTTGTCATCAAACTTGACAATTTGCAATATGGCCAGTCTCGAGATATTTATCTGGAGAACATCGATAGCCAAGGCTGCAGAGTCATGATTAAGGAAGCCGATATTTTAGGAGAGCTCAGGTACTCGCGGATGAGAACCACGGAATTTTGCGTCCTAGCCAGCGGCGCTGGAACTAATGCGATTATACTCCCTGAGCCTCAAATTGCCTACCATCAGAGCCGATCGATGATATGCGAGTTCCTTTCTTCTGTATTCCCGCTTCAACCCGATGGCGAATACGAGACTCTCAAGGATATTGACTTAGAGCACTACCACCTAGCGTTCCAAAGGCTATTGAATAATATCCCTGCCAGGTTCTTTGACGACGATTATAATAAGTCTTTAATGGCGGATCTTGTGGGTGATCCCCCGTCCGGTCAAGTAAATCTCGCCTTATCCAAACAAGAATACTTCAGTCGGTGGGGGTGCCATTACTTCTTTAGCCTATGGAACGCCCACTCGAAGCAATTGTAAGTCTCCCTTAACAGATATTATTATTTAATACGAGGAAGGGAAAATATTTTATCACTTTCTGGTGGCTGACAACTCTACTATAGGTGCAATTCCTTCAAGGACTCTGGCCCCTTGATGTATAACCGAAACCCATTCTTCACTAAGTGCAGGGATGTTCTCGACAAAGCCTTCGATACCATACCGCCGCCGAAGCAGTCGTGTCCCAGGGTGGCTACCACTCGATATATAGATATGTCTCGGCTCAATTCGAGAATGACGCCCTGTTTCACAGGTTCAAGCAAAGTCACGCTGGCTAGCGGTCGAAAGGTGCCCGTACGTAACCTAGGTAAAGGCTCACGCGTACGCACGCCCGTTGGAAGTAGATGCGTCGCAGCTGTGGTGAAGACATTCGTTCATAATACCGCCATGTGTAAATTTGCCGATCTTGTCATCACGCCTTGGCACCCCATCCGGATAGGTAACATGACCTCGAGATGGATTTTCCCTGCCGATTTATCAGAATATGCCCGGGTTGTGAATTATTCGGGAGCAATTTATTCGATACTCCTACAACCGGACCTCGACTCTGAGGCCCACGCTTTGGAAATAGGGAGCATGTGGGTAGTTTCGCTAGGTCACGGTGTGACAAAAGGCAATGACGTCCGCGCCCACCAATTTCTGGGAGATCATGGGAAGGTGATGAGATCCATTTCGACGTTATCACACGGAACGGATGGTATCGTGCTGTCTAGCGGAGTGGAAAGGCGAGATGATGACGGTTTGGTGTGTGGATTTAAAAAATATGTGCCATAAGTCTGAATATCAGCATCGGTATAAGGTACTCAGGCAGGTTGCGAATGTAAGCCAAAATTTTGAGATTGGTTACGATTTTCCCCCTTTTCATCACCTTTTGAACAAAGGGGATAAGGGACTGTTCTGGAAATAATCACGGTTCATCTGCCAGCCCTTTACGATCCAATCTCTCCCGATTCTCATGGCATCTGTGACCTTTTCTAGGGGGAACTGAAGAGGGGCTGTTGGAGCGCGTCTAGTGTACCAACCGATCAACTGAACACCCGCGTGTATGGCCGTGCGGAAAGCGAGCTCATCGTATAGCCCTCCGTACCCCTGGATAAAACCTTCAATCGCGGGTAAAGCACCATCTGTCTGGAAAAAATGCTTTCTCTCGTATATGTCGCCAACCATCTGCCCAATATCATATGCGCGATGGCCGAACTGCGTGAATTCCCAGTCGACGATAAAGAGTTGAGTGTCGCTCGAATTTGGAGTACTCAATGACGGATTACTCGGGAGCAGGACGCTGGATTTGTTAATCTACTTGCTTACGATGACGGAAAAGAATGAACTGTGTACATACTTCCCTGTCCAAAAATCACCGTGTATGAACCCCCAGTGTTTATCCCAATTCCCATCTCTGGACGACTTTTGAAACTCGGTTTTTACAGCATCTTGAACTTCCTCCAGAATCTGCCGATATCCCTCTAAAAGTTGAGGAAAGTTCTCAAGGACCTTTAGGAAACTGTCATAGGTAATGGCGTATTTTAACTTTCGCATGGGCTCATTATCACCGACGGCTTTCAGCTCGGCATTCGAGGAAGAGGTCCACGCATGAAATGAACGCAGCCAAGATCCCACTTTGTAACCAACTGATGCCGCAACTGGCGCCGTGAGAAGTGTGTTTGCTGTTGGTGATACCAAGATGTTCTTTAGATCAACCGCTGCCGGGAAATCTTCTAGTACCTGTATGTTTACGTTGCGGATGAAGAGATAGAGCTGCGGTGCCTTGACAGCTGTGGTACTAGATGAGAAATTGTTCAGCGCATGAAGTATAGATTCCTCGTAAAACTGGGCATCATTTGTCAATGTTTTCCTTGTACGTTGCGGAATGGGAACTTGGTATAGGGGTGAGAAATACATACGGCACGTGACGCGTCGAGGGGAAAACCCTTGTTGACGGCGACAAAGTCCGTTGAATGCTTAATGATAACAGTGGTCTTGGTACTTGAATGCCCGAAGTCAGCAAGGATTGGATGGCTCAACTCCCCACGAAATACAAAGTTAGTAGTTCCGTTTGTTAGGCGCATCAGCGATGAGCAGGCGTAAGGCGTCTCTGAAAGCTCCCGCAAAACTTTGGAGACAATTGCATCTTGCTCTGCTTGATCAAGCGGCGCCATTCTTTATGGACATACACACGATGCCACTCGTGGACCGTGTCTGAGAAGTAGTGTATGTTGATACGCGGGGTAAGAAGAAATGGTAATGGTATAATCAAACTAGTGAATGGCATAATTCCTATCTTATGTAAGGTAAACGCCTAGGGGAATATTGATTTTTTACGGTCGGTTTTATCTAGTTGATGATAATTTAACTACCTACTTAGGTACCTACCTAGGTATCTAAGAATAAAACAGAGTGCTAGGTAAACTAGGGTCGCGGCTTTGAGACTCCCTACTACTGACAAATAGAACTCTTAAAAGCAGCTATGTTTTATAATACCGCGGAATGCTATATATTGATACCTTTACGGTTTATTATGGTAATTCGAGTCTTCCTAGAGGATACCGAACATTCCGTAGGTTAGGAACCCAGGACATTAAAGCAGCGACATGCTTCACGATTCGAGTCTGATAGACAATAATAGATGACTTCAGAGTCATATAAGCCCACAGCTTAATAAGTTTCTTATGCCCGTCCATGAGCCATTATTACATATGGGCTAATCCAGCCCCGACTGCTACTTGTTTGGGTAAACATTCCGAGTACGCGACGTAAAAAGTCGCCGGGATGACATGTTAAATGATATTGATATGTAAGCGTTGTTAAAATATACTAATACCAGCAAGGACCGTGTAGAATATTTATGTAAGTCCTAACCTCGGAATCGAGAATGTCACGCTCATCACCAAGCAAACAGCACAGCATTAGGCTATAACGTTCTATCTGAATTTCTCCCGCTCGAAATATCGCTACTAGAAAACACAATGACAATGGGTGAGAATCAAATATCACGGATTCTCATTATCGGCGCTGGGTGTATGGGAATCCTCACGGGTTATCACCTGAGTCTCGCTGGAGCTGATGTGACGTTCCTCATCCGCCCGCATCGTGCGAAAGCATTGGATAATCCTCAGATACTCTATTGCTACGACGATAACCAGTTAAAAGAGTTCAAGCATTATAATTATATTACTAACCCCTTATTGATACGCGGGTCGAACTATGACTACATTATCATTACACTTGACGGGGCGTCTTTACGGAACAAGACCGGACTAGACCTAGTAAAGACGATAGGCAACGCTGCGCGTGGCACGGATATGAAAATAGTACTCGGCACTATATTCTTTAACGTACGGGTTTGGTTTCTTCGGGTCTCGGGGTTAGCGGACGAGCAAGTAACCAGCGGGCATCTCGACATCCATGCGTACTCCACGAAAGTTGTAACTTTACCGCTTGAGGCCCCGACGGATCCAAAGCTCATTGAAAAAGCCGACTTCGCCTACACGGATAAGCTAGATGACGGCTTCACCGTCGACGACAGCTCCCCAACCGTTGCGAACGGGTTTGCGAAGATCTTCAATGCTAGCGGGATTTCGTGCTGCGCTGTCAAGCCCGCATTAGAATGCGCCGTTGCCATAAATCCCATGTTTCCCATCTTTGCGGCATGCGAGCTAATGGACTGGCCTAAATTTAAGGATATCGGCGACCAAAAACTATGGAGCCTTATAGTGGCATCCGTAAGGGAAATCCAAGAGCTTGATATTCATGGCAAACTGGGCAAGAAGTTGGCTAGAACAACGACCGAGGCTGGACTTGCTACGTCGTTGGCGGCGTGGGAGAAACATATGCTCCCGCTTAATTTACAGGCGTTCAATCGATTCCATCATAGTGAGAAGTTGAGAGCCCAGGGCCGAGAACACTTGCAGGCCTGTCTTTCTACGGGAGCAGCAGAGGGGAAACCGATGTCGGCACTGAAAGATCTGCTACGGCGTGTTCAAGAACACGAAATGGCTACTGCCTAATGATAAGTAGATCGTAAACATAGGATAATGGTATTCGATCTTTTTACCATTATATTGCGGTTCTTGAGCGCCTAGGGATGCTAGAGGACGACATTCACCGCGCAAGGGAGAGTAGCCATTCTAAAATGTAAAGTAATTCATCTTAAACTTGATGTTGAATCCACCCTTAGTTGAACAGTGCTGTGTCTTTTGGTAGCGCTAGCTATCAAGATTAGGGACGGCACGTTACCAGTATAGAAGCCCTCCAGAGCGAATAGACTCATTATATCAGAATAGAGTTCCATAAGGCTGAAAGTCTTACCGGTACGAGAAAGTAATAGGTCCCCCTTTGGGTCCTTCAACTGGTTGGGGGGCCAGTATCATGTTCGATTAGCTCCTTGGGTGACATTACAACCGAATTATTTGCGAGCAATAACTGCTCTATATGCCGCTGTCGGGTATCCGTACTTATTACCCCGAACACTATATCCATTTGTTCAAGCGATCGATCTTTGGTTTCCGGAAGTACGCTCGCGAAAAGGGCACCAGCAATATTACACGCTGCAAAGACCTAAATGATGTTAACAGAAACCTCAATAGCATAGTAAATGACGCACCATCCAGGTCTTCCATCCAATATTAAGTATGGCTATTGGTGTGATCTTGGACACGACAAAGTTCCATAGCCATATATTCGCTGCCGCGACTGCCATACCATAATCCCTGATCCGGAGAGGGAAGATCTCGCCGATATATACCCATTGCAAGGGACCCCAAGAGAGGGAAAACGCAACAACGTATAGATAGATTAACGCCATCATCCCTTGTGCGGACGGTGACCTGGGTTCGTTACTAGCGGCCGTCGGAGGATGAGTAGCCAAGACAGCTCCCAGCGCAAAGAGGAGTACTCCCATTAAAAAGCTACCCCCTATGAGAAGGTTTTTCCGTCTGAAGAAATGAACACCACCAATCAGGAAAATTATTGTAGAAACGAACTTGATGCAGGTAAAGATTCCCGATGCCATGAGTGCTGAGTTTTGACCTGTATATCCTATTTGTGCGAAGACTACCGGCGCATAATATAAAATACCGTTATGCCCGCACCACATTGCGAAGAGACCGACAGCAAGAGACCATAGCAAGCGTATGAAGTTTTTCCGTTCAAATATTTCGCGAATTGTGCGGCCCCTTGAAATAGCCACTTCTTCTTGAATTTGAGCACGGATCTCGACCAGCTCCTCTATGATTTCAGTCGAATCTACAGCAACCGACCGGAGATAGCTGAGATTATGTGCTGCCTCGTCGTAGCGAGCTTGCCTTGCTAGCCAACGGGGAGATTCGGGTAGAAAGAAAGACGAGATTAATACGATGGCTGCCAGGACAATCTGCAGTGAGAGAGGAGTGCGCCATTGGACGGATGTGGGCTGTAGATGCAGACTGCATCCGTATGTCGTCCAATACGCTGGTCAACAGTAAGCAGAGATATAAAACTTTTTTATACATAAAGAAAAAAAAAAGGAACCTGGGCTCTAGAATCAAGTACTAACCTAGCATCCCTCCACTAACGAGAAACATCTCAAACAGAGACATCTAGAGTACATCTTAGTTACATATCAACAGCATGTCGTTAAATTCATGTACTGACCATTATTCCGCGAAAGTCTTTCGGGGCACACTCGGCAACGAATACGGGAGCAACGTTTGATATCACCCCAACGCCGAGTCCCGCAACTACGCGGCCACCATAGACCGTTCCCAAAGTTGGTCCTGAAGCTATAACTTGCAGTAATCCTCCTAAGAGAAATAAGAATCCTGCAATGGCTAGCAGGAACCTCCTACCGATGAACTTGGCGACGAAAGGCGGTAATATGGCTCCAAAGAAAGCTCCAGCATTGAGAAGCGCAACAACATTTGACGAGGCGTTGGCATATTCAATTGCCGATTCGGTCAAATTGAACTCTTCTTTGAAACTGCCCAACGCGACCACTCCGCCAGCTATACCCGTATCGAAACCAAATAAGACCGAACCGATATTAACGGCCGCCGACACTCCAAAGGCAACCCTATGCTTCTTCAACGCTGCTAGCCGGAGCATATCGTAAGGACTTTTCTTGGCGGTTGCTGTTGGCGAAAGGCGGCCGAAGTCGAAGGATATTACGCGGGGGTGAATCATTGCAACGCTACAGGCTCTGGACTCGCGCGAGACTTTATTCGCGGCCAAATGAAACGGTTGTCTTACCCATCAGATAGACTTGTTACGCGGAGGTGCCAATAGAAAGCCCAGCAAAGCATACCGATATGCGATGATAATGCGTACCTTGGTACCTACGCAGTCAGCATTGGCATATTTCGGCATAGTCGTACAAGAGCTGTATTGATGTATCCCTCGTCAAGGGCGGAGTAAGGACAATTGGATCGGTTTATATGTCCTCGCATTTACAGTACCAGAACTCACGAAGTCTTGTTAACTTAATAGATATATTGAAGAGAATATATTTGGCACTTAAACCTCGAGAAGGCCTTTAGGGAAACTGGATTATACCGATATTTATGAGGTACGACGGTCAGATTCATATGGCTGTCATTATCCCTAAGCTTCTTATCTCCTTAGAAATAGTGTCAATTATTAACTCGTTGCGACGAGAAACGATCTCAAGCACACGTATCGTGAGTTGAAGTAGATCTGTGCATATGTGAAATGCAAGCAGGGCGTAAAGTAATACCATTAAAAACATAAACACGAAAACCAAACCACATGTCAGAAACTATTTAATCATGGGATGTATATCCACTCATGGACTTGTGAAACTTTTGGGATAATCAACAAGCTGAACGTGGACATATCAAGTTCAATTTCAGTGATTTTTCAGTAGAAGTAGCGAGACTAGATCTCGAGGGAGCAGGCCGACAGTTAACTCGCTTTTGGCTGTCGCATATATCATATCAAAAACAAAGGAGGGTTGGATGGTAAAATGAGGCTAACCCGGGAAGCCGTATTCTCATGGTTCTAAGACTATTGTTTATTGAAGTTTGGCGTTTCTAGTTGCTGGTGTTCAGAGTTTACTGAGCAATGAGCCTGTAGACAGTAAAACGCACAACGCTGCCCCTGACTACCTACTCAACGCCACCTACCTCTAATATGTTCGAGTTGCGTAAATTAAATGTGTGAAGCACTTAGTGCTGCACTCTATATTGTCCTTGCTAACAAGGTAGCTTTGGACAAATCCAAAGCCATGATACTGCGACTTCTATCGGTATAAAGTAATCCAAAAGTCGAGATTTATATGCAGCCAAATGTGAGGTTCGAATTATAACTACGGGGAGAGAAATTCCTCCTAGAGCCAATAGTGTGAAATTAATTTGTGAGTCCTCAGGACGTGGCGCATTACCAAGAGTCCTGATTCCTCGGTGAAGACGGTGACAGAGATATTAGCCATAAGATTTTTTTGCAATAATTTCATACTTATTAAACGGCTCTACGTATCTTTTGAAGATATTCCGCTGCTAGTTTACAATGTCGTGGGTTTTCCTAACATCTTCCGATGGGGGCCTACAGCTTTCTCTGGTAAGAAGACCATTATTGCATTTCAGCTCAACTCCAGCAGGCGCCGAGCAGTAATCTACCGAGGCAAGTTCAAGTTTTTCCAAGTCTAAAATGTTTTACTTGATTTCTGCCTTGAATGATGCAGTCCCTTGCGGCCTAGAACTAGCTAACCTCGTTGGACCTGGTGACCATAGCACTGGATTCGGGAAGGCCTTGATTCCATTCGTAATACGTGGGGGGACTTTCAAACGATTGGTCATTACTGTTTTCAATATATTTCTTTTATCATGTACGTAAAGCCTTTCGTACAGTTGTGGAGAAGGTGGAAACAGTTATGGATACAGAGAGGGATTTTGATATCTTGATCAGCTACCTGTATTTGAGTGGCGTCAAGTTGAGCATAAACTTTAGCTTGATATTTGTTTTTGCATATTTCAGGATGAGCTGAATATTTGTGGCCATTCAGGTTTCTTTACCACTATTTTGCGGTAATAAGCTGTGGTGCTGTACCATCTTGGGCAGGATTCCAGGGGTTAAATGTAGAACCTTGATGGCCAACGCCATGAACTCTTAAACCCTAAGAGTCCCTCACAAGTTATCCGTAATCTTTTCCACTACTATCGTATTAAATAGGATAATCTCAATCAGTGGGAGAAACAAAGATTTACCTTATTACAACAAAGACGTGTTGTCACCCTCGAGGTGTTAGTGACACCACCAACAGGCCGTCCTCGGGATTCTCATGCGAAAAATAACGTAAGAAAAGGAATACGACCGAAGCCAATGTTACATGACCATGCCACATGCGAATTAAACAGCCCAAAACAGTCCCAGCTTCTAGATTCTGACCTAGTCCATCCCACATCGACCTCGTTAAGCCGGCCTTTTCCAGTTATCTACAGGCAACCCTAGAAAACATCCCGCGTCCTAAATCAAGATGGAATCAGCAGATTCAACTAGATGCTTCGAATAGCCTGTTGTATCCTACCGCCCGAGATGGCCGAGATGCCTCCAGAAGCCAGTGGACCTTACGAACCGAGCTGACTTGACTCATACTACCTAGAAACCCACGATGCCCATGATACCTACGATACCCACGATAGCACACTGTGCGCATGAAGAGCAGCTCGAGAAAGTCCACGCGTCTCTTACAAGCTGACCTGGTTGACTCATACATGTAGTCAGGAAATAGTTTCATCGATCTTACCCCTATTTGCTTAGACGCTCCATCCGTATCAAGGAATTCTTTCGGCTACGAAGTATTTACCGAATGTGTCAAGAGATAGATCGAAAACAAGGCCAAGCTATAATTTCACACCCCAAGAAAGAGCAAGGGCCAGATCCGAGGAAATCCAACAGAAGTCTTTGAGTATTTCCCCGTAACTATGATAAGCACGAATATACCGGAACTTACTTGGTGAACTAACACGCAGCTACTTGATCAATACTAGTATTGTCTCATTGCACGCCTTTGTACCCATACTGACAACGCTGTTGCGTCGTATAGCAGAACTTTGTAATAACGATGAAAGTATTTCATGTAAATAGGTGATTCTCCTAGTTCAACTACGTGGCTCTTGAAATCAACTACATGCTTGTGTAAGAAATTTGCAACTGGGGATTTAAACAAAATCGCCACAACTCTAGATAGTGATATCTCTTACTTTAGCCAACTCGGGCAAATTGTCAAACTCTACGAGGCGATTTATCAAAGAGTGTGGATTATAACGTTACTTGACGCCTCGGGAACGTGTGTTTACTCTCTTAGGTATTCTTAATATCGTGACACTCAGCATTACTACGCCCTTCAAGAGATGACCCTCGGTTTTGAATATTAACAAAATTCGGAAATTGCTTCGTTAAATCGAACCATATTCTCACTGTAGCTCCGAGCTGCCTATCTAGTTTTTGGCCACTTCTGTATTGGTCAAGAAATAATACTATTGATACTGTGCATTCCCTTCACACGCCTTTATAGCTTGGGACGTTAACCCGATACTGTTTTGTATCGTACAGTAGAGTATCGATATATAGAGAATTCTGATGAAAAGGTATTATATGCGAGCAAATCATCTTGTAGATTTTAACTATGACCTCTGCGCCAACGTCGAAATGTGACTACTACAAACGGGCTTCTCCAGCCAATATCTTTTTCCCGTCCAACGTCGATGTTACATGCAACCCCTTGCAGGTCTACCGTAGGTTTGTATATGGATATTCTCCGGGGTCCTTGCAACAGTCTACTACTGCACATTGCATCTAGATTATCCCTTGCCGCCAAGGCTTCGCCGCACGTCGCTACGTTTGGTCGCCTACCTATCATGGGATTCGTAATAAATTGCAAACGATGCGCCCACGGCAAGTATGAAATGTCTGTCATGCATACCTAGGGCTTTGCGTATGGATCCTTACCCTACTTAATGTTGTAATTCGGGACTGGGATGTTGCTATTCCCTCTACACTCACTCCCACTCTCTTTTCTTAAACTTGGTCGATCTCAAAAGTTGGCATTAGCTAAAGGGCGACGTTTGCTAGCAAGAAATTCAGTTTATTCTAAAAAATATTGGTCATTTCTAATTTTTTTTTCTCTTCTCACGAAGCTAAGCTCCGTAAGGGATACCGGTTAATACCTAACTTGTATACTATAACTACTACGTAATTCTTCAGGTTTCGATTCTTCAACATGAGACCCGCTTCGGAAGAGATAGTCTCACAACTTCGCGTGGTTTTTGCGGCGGCTGTGAGTTAGCGCACGTGGCGTATCCGCCGAGACGTTGTAACAACTGGCTTGTAATAGCTCTCATATACTAGAGACAATTTATTCACTGTTGTCTAACCAGAACACTACTACTTTAGACTCTTAACACTGTGATTACAACATTATAATAATAACGTAACTTAATCCTATCTCGCAGCTCCTTGATTAAGTCACCTACCTGATCAGTTCAGATCAAATCCGGATTGGCGCGGGATGGGAAGCAAGTGATTGCCATCAGACTTAGGACTCAGCATACAGTATGAAAAAAAAAAAAGAAAACAAAAAAAGGATTCGAGTAGGTCCTGGTTCGTATTAAGCCAACCCGCGCAGCCTCACTGTTAGACTGTCTCACAAGGAACACATGACAAGGTTAGTTGATTCGACGGGAGAAGCAGACCGTGGAAGTAGACGCTTAGATTGAGTCTGAATAGAGCGGAAGCTCATTGGACTAAGAGTGAGTACCAATTATGATACCGACAAGCTGTGATTCCCATTAGCCAAGCGAAGTTCCAACCGATTAGAAGCGCGTGGGAGCCCTATGATATCGATCCCGCGGACAAGTCCGGTCCCGATGGTGTATATCGCCCTGCAGGCTAAGTCTGTGAGTCTCCAGAACGAGGCAGAAGTCGGAGCAGTCCGACCAAACAGCAGTTATCGGGTGCCGCACCTGACCATTGACCTACAGCCCTCGATCAGCAAGAGCTCCCACGCCTTTCCCATCGTTGGCGTGGCAAATCCCACTTGACGACTCGGGGTGGAATGTATAAGCCGGTTAGCTAAGGGATGTGAAAGATGGGTGGGGGGGTGGAAGACAAGGCGAAGTTTTAAGCTCTGCTTAACAGACGGGCCGATGAATATAGCTTCGGTCGACGACTACGTAAATCGAAATCGAACGGGAAAAGAAGGAGATGCTATAGCCGCACCGGGGCTCTCTATAGGAGTTTTCCCCTGTATCCAACTTCCAAAATTGTAGATGCTATACCGAGCAGAAGCTCACGATAGCGTTAGTGAAAGCTGTGTAGAAGTATCCCTGCCGATCAATGGACACCAACTGGGGTCGCACGACTCCAACACTGTATGATATTCTTCCACCCCCCGCACTAATCTGCATCCTATTCGGTATCACGATCTAAATGGATGGTCAGCATGTGATAACAAGGCAGAGCTAAACCCTTGTCCCACGCCGCGTAAAGCGCCAGCTCATCCAACAACCCCATAGGACAATCACGTACGGAGATGGCTTTTTCTGTAAAGGAGGGTGAAAACGACTCCAAGGGATCCGAGCTGTAGCTATGTCTTGCAGCTCTTAAAACGAATATTTAAGGCCATCAAGCTCCCCCTTTTTGATAGCTCAATAGCAACAAACATCATCGTACAACAAAGACTTCAGACACCAAAGCAATCAACACTTATATATCATCTAAGCTTCAGCTTAACCCAAACCAAACCAACAATCACAATGGAGCCCGCTACTTGTGGATGCGCTACCTGCTCTTGCGCTGACTGGTAAGCTCTTCCTCTACAGACCTTTTCTTCTAAAGCTTGAAGCTTGAAGCTAACATATATCATAGCAACTCCTGCTCTTGCTGCGTAAGTAGCTGTTGACAAACTCAACAGAAGCTTCTCATATACTGACCTTTCTTGTAGTCTCACTAAACTGTATCATTATTCGATCCAACCAGCATTGGCTATGGAGAGATAATCAGGAGGAATCTTGAGTGTACAACGGGAGGAAACAGGGAAACAGGGAAACATATACATTAGGGGTTGGTGGTGTTTACTTTGTACGAGGCTCGTCGTGTCTGGTAGCAGATTGACCAGTTGCGTCACACGATAAATATACACTCCTTGAAAAACCAATGTTCTATCATGCTTGCATATGGGTATCATTATGCCAACCGTCTTCCAACGCCGTTTATGCCGCATACCATATGCTATAAGCCATCATATGCTCTATGCCATCGCTCATTACTTCATTCTTTCGACGGTGCCCAGTTGATAAGCCATCCCCTTGCCATATCTAAATTAGCTCCCTCAGCTTCGCAGGCTGCAATGCACCATTCTAGATCCCAATCACCTTCGGCCGCCAACATCTCCGCCAGCTTCCTTCTACGTTGGTTTGCCTCGTCGACACAGAAATACATGGGCTTCTGCACGTCACGGACCGACTCTATAAGAGGCTTAATCTGGGGCAGCACAAGTTGCGCGGTCGACGGTTTAGGCTCTAGCTTCATGTTTGCGCGACCTGTCTTACACCATTCGTTCGCGCACCATCTTTTCCCGCAACCCTGCATCATCTGCGTCAAGTACCGACGTTCGATACGTCGCTTTAGAGCCTTGCCTTCGGGATCGTACAAGCTCACGTAGAGTGGCGAAAAGCACAGTGAACATAGACCGATGTCATTCCCGGGACCTTGGCCCATTTTGGTGCCGGCATTAACGGCACCATTCTTGCCAACGCCATGTTGAGTCCTTCCACAGTTGGCGTTTCGACAGATCGAGGGTTTTGGTCGGTGCGCCTTCTCCAGCTCGTGATACTTCAAATGCGCCGACATATCACGAAGCCGTATTATCTTCGAGCAGAGGTGGCAGTCCGTAGTCCTCGCACCGTCGACCAGTTCGTGCTCTGTAAGCCCCGTGTGAAGCATCTCGGCAGACGGGTTGAACGGGTCGCCCTCTTGACAAACTTCGAGATGGCAGAACTGGCAGAGAATGATCTTGCCGGGGCAGAGAGTAGTGCGATGGCGCGCGAGGTCGGGAATAGAATTAGTCGAGAACGGACAGGATGGACATTGCCGCTCGGTATGGTAGATGTCATCGTGCTTCGCTTTCGTGATTTCCGAGGAGCCATACGCTTCATCGTGGGGGCAATGCCAATGATTCTCCCATTCTTCTGACGTCTTCTGGAAAACGTTGCGACACTGGGGACACACTACGTTGTTGCGAAGGCAAAAATTCTCGTGTAGAACCATAGTGCGCTTGGGAATCCACTGAAGGCAATTCTTGCATTGCTCGTCATCAGGAGATCTTTCTTGTACTTCTGCATCCATTGAACCTGGTGTTGCCGCCCTTTCTACCGTCATCGCATTCTTGATCCGTAACTTAAACGGTCGAGGGGAGAGATCTGTCGGTTTAGCAGACGACGAATCGGGTAGGTATCCATGGACTGCTATAAGTATACTTTCGGCATTCTCGAGTTCGACATTAGAAGGCTCGATAGATATACGCTTACTGCCATCCTGGGTATAGTTGAAGACGCTGAAGACATGCTCCGACTCGCGAGGCAACGCCCTCTGGCGCGAGGACTTGGGGCTTACAAACAGATCTACGCCGTACTCGTCTTCCAGCTCGCTAATCTCAATCTCGAGAATCCTCGACCGAGCCCATGAGGGTAACTCGTAGTCTACATAGTCACCGGGGAGAACCTGGCCGCTAACGGACTTCCAGATATTGAGCTCTTGACCGACCGAACTACCGCCCGCGGTACCAGGTGCCCTTTGCTGCTTAGCCATGATCTGCCTCATAGTTTCTCTCGCCTGTTCCTCGTCTAAAGCTTCGATATCGACTTCAAGATCCGTATTCACTACGCAGATGCCATCTCCCTCGGGCCGAAATCCGTCGATCAGCAACCGGAAAACTTCACCTTTGCCCCCGGACACTGACAAAATAGAGCCGTTCGTGAGGGTTGTAAAATTCTCGCGCAACTGCCTCTCCAGCAACGCCTTCCAGTCATCGGGATTATAGCCGGCTTCGAGGGGTCGGAGACGGACATAGGTACCCTTTGGTAATGACTTTGCATGTATAGTTATTTGAGGTCTCATAAACCCATTACTAGAAGCATCGGTGCCATCTCCGGAGATTCTCTTATCTAGATTGATGCCCAGAGCTTCCAATAGATACGGACTTAGCAGCACTTCACCTTCCTCCGCCGAGAATTCGCGTATGCCCGCATAAACCGAATTGTTATTGGAGGGATTTACGAGACGAAACATGAGAGGGCTGGGTAGTTGTTGGTATGGGTCGCCGCCGAAGGCATATGGGGCTCGGGAGGATGTCGAAGCCCAGGAGTTTCGAAGGGGGTTCGTGGCCGAAGCCGAGGTTGAAGCCGAGGCTGAAACGGAAGATGAGGTCGAAGCGGCAAGTAGCTGTTCGAGAGCGGATTGCGGGAGGATAATCTTGTCGCCGTTCAAATCCTTAGAGGCGTATGTTGCCGGCGCTGCAACATCTAGAGTTGTCGTCCACTTAATGGGAGGTTGGTCTTCCATCTTGAATTTATAGTCGAATTAAACAAGATGCAGCTGGACCAGCGTGGATTTGTATTGTACGAGATTCGGGGAAAGCCAGTTTATAGACTGGGAAAGACATCCCTGAAGAAACAAGGGGATGGGGCAAAAGGGTCGGACGGATTTTAAAAACGCCTTGACGAGAAATGAAGTTGTGGGGAGAAACCCATCGTGGGTTTGTACTTCGTAGCCGTGTGAATGAAGGAAAGGATGGAAAATGGGAAATAGGAAATGGAAAATGGATTTGAAAATGACGAAAATCAGTCAGCCATTTCCGTCGAGTTCCATGACGCAGCCTCTGCCCTAATATTAGCAAGATACTTGGGAGGTACTTGCCCCTCCTTAAAATTTACTTGCTTACCTACCTGTAATTTACCGCAATTTAGCACATGTGTTTACTTAGGTGTCAAGTAGACGGAGAGTTACTCGTAGATTGCCGACGCGACTCCGGGGCTACTAATCAAATATACACGTATCGGTATCTCCGCCGTTTAGCGCGCAAAAGAAGGACTCCTCAACGTGCAAAATACAAATACGGCAACGCGCATTGACCTAGGAACGAAATGTCTTTCATTGAAAGTGGACTCACATGTATAATACCAATAATACGAAATCATGCATTTACCTTTTAGACAATTATAACGAGTATACGTTATACTTGTATATGCCTCATTTAGGTACATTGAAGTAAATTACATCAATGCCGACCTAACCTTGACTATTTACTACCTAGTACCTACCTAGTAGGTATTTACTACCTATAAGTTAAGGGGTTTATAGAGCGATAAGTAGGTACTTAGGTAGGTTAGGTAGGGTAGTAGAAAGTCAGTCCCCTTTTTATTTGTCGAGACCAGGTCACAAGATCGACTTAGCATCCAGCATCATCCACGCTGTAGTATCAATAAAAATAAGTCAAGTCCTCTTACAGAAAAGTTTGATGGCCAATAGATATCTCTTACGATAACACAAACGACAATTATAGGTAGACACAGCCAAGACTTTATTGCGTAGGTAGGTATATTTATTGAAACCTTGTCTTATTTTTCTCGATTTCCCCAATCGCATCACTAATACATAGGGGAGATGATAAATCATCGTGTTGGACAACGGCTAAAGGTGTATATTGCGTTTTCTTCACGCTAGACAAGCCAAGAGGTTCCAAGACGGACGCGATTGTAAATCTTAGGGGAGCCAAGCAAGAGCCAAGCAAGATGGCGAGATGGTTGATAATGACGATCTCATTCAAGACTGGAAAGATATTTAAACAACAAATAACAACCAAACGCTGACCGACTCCACGAACCGTCCCACCAAGAAGATGCATTACTACAAGACGTGAGATGTGTATTAGACATATTAGACATTAGGTGCCTAGACATACCTAATACATGTATTCCTCCCCCGCATCTACAAGCAGACATCCAGCGAGTGCTACTTTGTATAATCCTACCCAAGTTTTTTTTTTTTTTTTTTTTTTTTTTTTTTTTTTTTGGGGGAAAGTCTAGATTCGAAGAGCTTCGTTGCGCTGGCCTCAAACAATCATCGTATCGTGGTCGCTTACTTCCCCCGCGGACACGCACCCCGAGGGGCCAGTTATAGTTTATTAAGTTTATTATCCTGCATACCTCTATCTGCAAATGCGATGCGACGTCGTCGGCTCAACTTGCCAAGCAAAGGCAAATCCCAAGACTATTGCCATCGTTACCCAAACGATACGCAATAGTGCATACATAGCCTTATTAATGAAGATGCTATTGCCAATGCTTCAATATGACGACTTCTTGGTGATGGGGGCGAGGGCAAATAATAAAGAAAGAGTAGAGGAGTAGAGGGGGAAAAAACAACTCATCGTATTCCAGGGGGTTATACCAGAAAATAGATTACCGTGTGTCTCTTATTCGATAGGTAGTATATTAGGATGACTTCGTTGCATCTTTGAACGTGCGGAGTCGTCTTGTCTTGCAGAGTAAAGGTAACAAGCAAGCAGATTTGCTTATTATATCTCTCACCACCAACTCACTTATTCAGGGTCCCCTATTCGGTTGGGTAGACGACCTTGCATATAAGTTGCATATATACCTTGCATCCCTAACGTATAGTCTACGTGCTATGGTTGGTATAGTCTTGGATCAAGGGCTATAACTGCTTTAGGTATACGGGCATATACCATCCATATATCTTCAAACAAGAGACAAGGGACAAGAGACAAGAGACAAGAGACTCTTAACTCAACCCACCCAAAATCCAACAACTGCTTTACACAAAACTACTCCGAATCCCCTCTTTATTTAATCTAGACTCCAAAACTTAACTTAATTATTATTCTATCTCGTCTCTCTTCTTCTTCTTCTTCTTCTTCTTCTTCTTCTTCTTCTTCTTCTTCTTCTTCTTCTTCTTCTTCTTTCTTCACTAGCAGCTGGTCTGTGTCTGCATGTAATGGCATCTGGAGCCATCGTCCAAAACCACGCGCGCGATCCATCAGGTTTCCATACGACCTCCGACGTCCACCTCAACACCTCTGCGGACTCCAATCCCTTACTCAACCTACTTACCAATTCCCTCGTCTTACACCAGACGATTCCATATTTACCTATTTCGAGTCTTCTAAACCTCGCCGCTGTTTCACCGTCGTTCCGCGATCTGCTATTGTACCGCACCCCCGGCGTCTTCCGACACCTCGACCTAACCCGAATTAAGATCGGTCATGGCAGCGAGGTCTGGCCTAGCGTTCACCTAGACGAGAGCATAACCGAAGACGACTATTACTCCGGTCCTCTTCGCCGCGTCTTCCAGAACATCCGTCGCCGCGACATCTTACACAGCGTCCAGACTCTGGTCCTCGACGGCTTGTCCGTTACCGCCGAGTTTTGCAACGAGATCCTCGTCGACCCCACCCTCCGCGTGCGCATCCTCTCCATCCGCGATGTGAAGAACCTCAACGAGCGCAAGCTCATGCAGAGCTTGCGCTACGCCTGTCGACCAACCCGACCCGAAGATACGCCTCGACTCAAGGCGCTATACGTGTTCGGACCGAAGGACGCCCCCGCTCTGCCCACTCCTCCCTTGATAGCCAGACAGCATGGCGCCGCTCGAGGAGGAGGTGCTAATATTAGCATCGGCTGGAACCACAAGTCCCAGCATGCGCTGAACGCATCTATCCAGAGCAAAGGAGATGATTGGTACCATAGGAAGGGCCGCATGATAGGGAAACACATCGCGGAGCCCTGGGCCGAAACGCTGCTGGACTGTCGGGAAGTGATTAAATTCGATGCTGTGCTCTGCACGAGCCCCCGGCATCAGAACTCGTCCGCCTTTTTAAAAGTGCCAGTTACGCCACGCGGAGGAGCAGGATCTGGTACCGAACGTCCATGGAGCGTCGCTACCTTCGCTCTCGGCGGATGTGCGTCTTGCGGGACGGCACCGGAAGGATTCACGGTATACGGGGAATCTCCGCCGGAAGATTTACCTTTATTGGCACCTGTTCCGCTCCATTCGTCTACTATCAAAGCCGCGACTTACCCGAAGCCCGACCCTGGATCCGAAGGACCGCACAAGTTCATCCCAAGATGTCTAGAGTGCATTCGCGAGCGGTACTGCTTCAGCTGCGACCAGTGGTGGTGCGAGGCCTGCTACCAGGTCCCCAGCAGGCAGGAGCTAAGCGGCCAGCTCGTCCACATCGTCGGCCAGATCAACGGCGTAGCGGAACATGTTGAATCGATAGCTGTTGAGCTGTCTAATGTCAAGGTACGGAAGGGTTACTGTCTTGATTGCTACCCGACGTCTGCGGAGCCAAAGCTAGCAAGTCGGCATCTCCTCCTCCCACCCTGAGTGGTTGCGAAGCGGCCATCCAGAAGGGGAAAAAGCATTATACTATTATCACAACCCACGACCTTAGTTCATGTAGGGATAGCGAGAGTGGATATCAAACTGCTTTCAGTCATCCCCGGAAATTGTATGCGGCGACAACTCCCCAGACGCAAAACTTGCTTTCCTTAGTATTGAATCGTGTGGGATCTTCACGAAGCCTTTTGCTGACAGTTGCTGGCTCTACTAGAACCCCGAGATCCCAAAGATCAACCGGAGCTGTTGGGAATGTGAACACAACGTAGGTTTCCCCATAACTACATTCTTTATATATGAATAGTTCGGCTTACTTTTAAATTTCAGTGTCTGGATTGTATCGCCAATACCCAGAAGCGTTGTAGAGCCTGTGGTGGCGGGTACTGTATCATCCATTACGAAGGATCTACGCTTACATTGGTATGTTTACCTATTCTTTATGGACTTCTAAGCTCGAGCTAACTGAATTATAGTGCGATTGTATGGTTATTTCGTTTTAATTATACGCAGCTTATCGGTTGGCTAACTACCTATTCACAGGGTGCTCGAGACGAAGTGGTCGCCGATCCCGCGAGATGTATTGATGCATCCACAGACATAGATGCTCCATTATAAATTATCGAGCATTATATTATGATTAGCATACTCCCTATTACGACTACGAGACCTTCAATTATTCGTGGCTTAGGATTCCAATGGTCATCGGTGGCGTTACGGTTTTCTCTACTCCATTTGCTATTTCCGTGTTTGGTTCGGTCGGTTGGACGTATATTGATGTTAATTGCAATAGGGCGTGACCAGAAACATGGTACGCGGCCTTGCAAGTGTTTCTCTGCGTGCCCTTCGAATTCGAGGGCCGAGATGATACCCAACTCAGCTATGAATGAGCAGATTAAGTCTTATCTAACTAGTAAATTTATTACTGCGTATTCAAACCAATGTGTGCTTCAACCCAGCTATGCGATGTAGTAGCCGCAAATAATCTAGTTTTACCCACATGGTAGGTAGAGCTATAGTGAATATCTTTTTAGGTAGAGTAATTGAAGGCTCTGAGTCTCCTGCGTAATTGGCTATTTGGAAGCCGATCAACCTCTCGATGTCGATACATATTGAAGGTCGGTACCGAGTTTAAGTCGGCCACGGTAAAGATTCCAACATCGGCTGGGAAATTAAATTATTACCTTGACCCAACTTTCCTGAGACCAGCATTCTAGTCGGGCGGGCACAAGTAGCGTCAGAACACGAACTCCCCTAGATGCCACGGTCGTTAAAGTACCGGAAGCCTCGAATTAAGAGCCGCTCCGGCATTTCTGCAGATACGAAAACGACCTCTAAACGTTGAATCGCCCAGTAACATATAAGTAATGAGCTGGGAACTGATATGTTTCGATCCTATCATCTGACATAAATCTGCGCGTGAGGCTAGATATTCTAAAGCCAAATTCGGTCTCAAAGTATCATAAGTCTAAGCCGGTAGAAAACTTGCGCGCAACCCAGGCGACACCAAACTCTTCATACTCTTGCTTCGTGACGGATAAGGTGTTGATATTTTCATGCTTGGCTAGATTAGCACCACCCAGCCATGTGCTTGTTATCGGGTCTACAGGACGAGCGACTCGAACGAAGCATTCGTCGGGAGCAAGCTGCACGATCTCTTTTTGCAGTCGCTCCACAAATCCTTCAAAGAGAGAGTTACCGCCGACGACGACGATATTGGCAAGGAGACCAGGCCATAGCCCAACGGGTAAAACCTGCAGAGATTGCATGACAAGATCCGCAATACCTGGTTGGCGTATACCAATATCTGAAGGGTGGAATAGCAGCTCTGAAACGCAGAAGCGTTCATTCCTCAGAGTCAATACGTCCTCGGTAGACTCTCCAGCTAGTTTTCGGGCTTTCGAAGCACGGAGAGGATCGAAATCCCGGATAATTCCCTTGGTTATTGTATGGAAATCGGGTAGTACGTAATCCTTAGCTATCCCTCCACCATTGAGATAAGTCTCTCGACGTTCGCCTCTCGTACCCTTCCAGGTACGTTCATGGTCTCCCTTGTAGTCGAGAGAAACGTAACAAGCAGCCTCTTTCATCTCGTTCACGATATATGTCTCGTTACGCATATCATAATGCCGAAGCGAAAGCAAACGCGTCAAGTAGTTTGTTAAGAGTTTACCCCCAACATCTAGTCTTCGGATAGCGGGATGAATGGGCCTGCCTCGAAGGAGGGGCGTAACGGTAGTATGGGAGTACCCAGTGTCGATGAGGAGTAAGATCTCGGCGGGAAGTTGAGCAAGAGTTCCGGGGTCTCGCGGTGTTCTAAGGATACCTTGAACATCGTGGTAGGCATTAAGAGATGGGCCTGGAGTAAATGATTGTTAGCTAGAACCTATCCTCTCTAACCCACACGAAGCAATCGACACATACCAATTCCTCTATAGTAGCTAGCGAAACCGAACTCCTCGAAGACTATCTGATCGCAATTTGTCTGTAAAATGGGGAGGGAATTCGAGGGTTCGGTAAGTATTAACCGAGTCTCAGAGGGATCGCAGGGTTGCGGCGCTTTTTCGTCAAAGAATTCGTGCTCCCAAATTTCTTTCTCAGCTTCCCAGTTGACGATGAAGCCCTTTTCGACAGGTCGCCTGAAAGCGACTTCACTGAAGTCAGTACATTTACTAATATCGGAAGCAATGTAAATCTTCTTATTGCGATCTCGCGCGATACAGTTCGGTATCACGCGAGGCTCATCTACGGCATCGCCCGCCACGTACCCAGCCTTTATCGTATACGCGCCATTATCGAGAATCAAGGTTCGCGATGGTGATGGAGGTTGATTTGTTTTTGATTTCCTCGTAGGGGCCATAGTGGTTACTTTCAATATTTACACAGATGCTACGCTGCCTCTGTCGCTATCGCTTGGTCTAAGTCAAAGCGAAGACGAGAGACAAGAAATATCGAATTGATTGATTGCAACATGTTGAACGTTGAAGCTATCGATAAATGACGATGCGCTTTCTCAAAGTACCGAATTGAAGGTGCCCACTAAAAAAGCACCTAGATAAGGTACCTACTTACCTGTACATGTACCTACATGAGGTAGCTATAGACCCAGGTACCAGGTACCCTTGTTTCCCGCTTAAAGGAATAATATCTCTTAATTAGGTAGGTATATGAATCACTCCTTTATTGTCTTTATATGTGATAGTTAATATTCACATACATACAGTACAACCTTTGGCGACAGCGAGGACGAGGCTATGTATTACTAGACCGGAAGCTAAGCCTCGAATATCTTGATTTAATGACAAATGAAAAAAAAAAAAAAATCCCAACAATTTAAGTCGTCCGCCACTGATCGATCCCCCATTTGCTCGGCTCCAAGATTTGCAGCTCTCCTGACTCCTCAAGGTCCTCCAGTTGCGAGCGGATAGATATATTCACTGTGTTAATATCTGCCGCCGCTGTCCCATCCATGTCGTTAATGGCCATGATCCTATGGACATGCCACGCCATGATTTTCTTATCCGTCAGTAGTACAGCAGCCACAGATTCTACAAAATCTTGACTGTCACTATCCAGCGTTGGAAACTTGGTGATGGCCAGTATCGTGTCGACAGCCATGTGCCGGCAATTATTATTGTTCCAGTCATACTTATTAATCAAGGTCATGCTGTCATCGTATTGCGCATATTGGTAACCGAGTTTGCTAACTTTTTCGAAATAAGATCAAAAACGTTAGTTGGAAATTGTTATTTCCCGTCATTGAATTAGGGGAGAACCCCTTGAGCCTTCAAGCAGAAAGTTCACTTACCTAGACTCTTAATCTGCCCGTTGGTCCAGTACGTCCCTCCGACAAACTGGTACGTGTTTCCTCTATCTGCCTGCTCGTCATAAGAGAAGGGCTTGGCTCTGGCGCCCGGTTCAGTGTGCATGCCCCAGTCGATTATTGTAGCCTCCGTCTTCCTAGACACAATGGTCTCGCGTGTAGTGCCATCAGTAATGAGGATCACCTGGTGGAAGCTGACGCTCCTTCCGGGACCCCTTTCCACAGCCCTAGTCACGCTAGCAGCAACGCCGCCGGGCATTATGCCCCAGGTGCCCAAGAATACAGCCCGCCTAGGGTTACGGCTCTTCCCCTGATGTTGCGGGAGGGGAGGTAGCGGTTCGGGCAATGGGTTTTCTCTAGGTAGTACGGCATCGATTGCAGCCTTGATAGAGTTCCACATATTTCTTTGCAGCAGTTAAGTATATGCGAGGCGGTTCATGTAGTTTGAAGAGGATGGAGAAAGCCACCGAGCGAAAGGTGAGACCTGCTTATATATTGCATCTGCATCAGCTATTGGGCAGAATAACTCGGCTTGCCAAGAAGGCCTCTGGCCCCCTTAAAACTCAAGCCACGGCGCCTCAATATCTTGACAATACTGTTCACGTATTGGCCAAATCTGACTTCACCAAAGCTGAAGACTTCGCATTTGCAACGCTAACGTGGCCGAGGAATCAAAAAGTAAATTAGTGGCGTATAAACCTATGCCATGATTAAGCGCCTTACACCTTATAGGGCGCCTCATCATCTACTCCTTTACGCGATGGTTCCCCTATCCGTACCTTTAGTGTCTAGGTACGTAAGTACATAGTCTACGTAAGAGGTAGCTAAGCTGAGTATTTCAAAGTCCAAACGCTGTTCATAGTTGGCCAGAGCCACGAAGGTCAAGTTTTATGAATAAAAATAATAGCGGGATAGGAGATCGTAATATAATTTACCAGCCAAATACCTCCTGAACCTTGAGCGTATGAGTCAGTGGAACTTACCAATGCCACAAGGTTAGTCATATTGTTGTCCTTGGTCGGCGTATGAGTCTATTTCCTCCTATTGACGTAAATGTATGTAGCGATATACAGGTACGTAGGAAACATTTTTGGCCAGAGTTTCCCGACTAAAGAAGGATCAAATGGATTAGACCTAGGTAGCCCGCTCTAGGTCAACCAGATACTCGAAAGACTGGTCATGTTTTGTTCCTTTTCTTCTTTTCACATCGATCCAATGGATAATAAGTCGCCCTCCACATAAAGGCTGGCTGAATCCATGGGCGGCTTTAGAGTAGCGTAGCCCTGTGGTAGGAATTACACGGGACTTGCCTAGCTCTTGAGCTTGCCGACTACTCTGCCACTTCTATTATACTATAGAGCTCAGCTCGGTAAGGCGTCAAACATGACTATACCAACTGTGACAATCGGTGAGCATCCCATTAGCGCGCGCGTGCCGCTTGTATAGCGAGTTATGACGCTTTCTTAAGTCGTCCGTGTTGATGCTTAACTATATGAAGTATAAAACTCTTGGGTTTCGTGCTCCCTCCCGCCAGAGAGCTTGGTGGGCCTTACAGCAGGGTATCTCCATCATTGTCAGTTGCAGCGGCGTCATCAAATTCTCACTACTTTCAATAACGTTAAAGACCAGTTAATGAGACAATGGCACACGATGCTGGTCTCGCCAACCTTCCCGTTGTAAGCCATAAACCATAGACTATTACCGTCCAAGCTGAGAAAAAAAGACCAATCGACAACGCTAATAAGATAGTCAGACCCCTCCCTTCCAAACTCGCCTCTTTAAATCATCTTTATCGTCGACGTCGCCGCCTGTGAGCGCGCCGTCGCAGCCCTCACCAAGATCATCCGCCACACCCATGCCCAACAACACTCCTACAGTAACATCCAGGGGGTCCTTGTCCTGGGAGCATTTCCCCTCGTCCTTCCGAACCGGGAGTTTCGCCGAAAACATCAAAGTCATCCACGCAAATACATTAGACGACTTTCTTGTAGACGAATTCTCGCTTGAGCGCCTCGACGTCATCGAGGCCAAGCTCTGGCGCGTCGGTTATCCTAGAGCTCCGAGATGCCTCACAACCCAGCTGCAACTAGGACGAACTGTCGTCCTCACAGAAGCCCTTGACATGCACCTCGTCTGGGATAGTGGTAGAATATTTATCAAGCCCTTACCACGGTATCTCTTGGAGGACGAGTTCTGGACGAAAGATCTGTCAGAGTATATCCGAAAGACCGCTCTTGGATTCCTTCATACCTATGCTTGCCTCATAACCCATCCCGCAGATTTCCAGATAGCTCTCGAACAAAACCTCCTACCCAGGGATAACGACGGAAGCGACCCTGAGTGGGCAGATTGGCGGAAGGTTGCTACGGAGGTCTTGTGTATTGACACCGCCATCCAAGTCCACCCACGCTTTCGGCGGGGAGAATTGCGACTAGACAGACTCAACTGGATATACGTTATGAATTATCTACCCTCTATTCGTATGTACAATAGCCCGTGGCAAAATTATACGGATTTTGTCACCTCAAATATTTCTTGGGTCACAGCTACGACGGTGTATATCGTGGTTGTTCTCACAGCCATGCAGGTGGGACTATCGACCGACGCACTCAAGGACAATGCAGCGTTTCACCG
This sequence comes from Daldinia sp. EC12, assembly GCA_002120325.1. NCBI lineage: Eukaryota > Fungi > Ascomycota > Sordariomycetes > Xylariales > Hypoxylaceae > Daldinia > Daldinia sp. EC12. Next base: position 135,680 of record KZ112981.1, read on the forward strand.
AGCTTCGTACGGCTTTACAGTTTTTTCGATCCTTGGCCCGATAATCGCCGCCACATTTATAGCACTAGCTCTTGTCATGCTCGTGATTCCAAACTGGATCAACGCTCGGAAAGCTAGTCTCCCGCTTAAGTCAACATCACCCGCATGAGACTTTTCACAATCAAGTTTATTAGGCCGCCAGGGAATCCTAAACTAGCAGTTTTAGTAACGCAAAGCTTTTAGACGATGAATTCACAGAGGTACACGAATTTTGATATGCCACGGAGCATGAAAACCCCAGTAGATATCAGTTATAGGGGTAAAAGAAAAATCCTCTTTTGTGCATGTATAGTAAACCGGAAATAAGGTCTGCTTTATAAAATGGCACGAATTTTATATCCCCCAACCAGATTATTCCTTTTTATATTATATATAATCCAAACCTTCTAATTTCCCAGCGTATCATATCAATCTATCAATAGCAAGGTGAGATTACGATGATATTAACAGTACACTTTCAGTAAGGACTTGCCCGGCATGACCATTAGACGCACATAGGGTAGGCGGCAAGAAAAATACTAGACTATCTCTGTTCCAGAGAGAAAGAAAATACAAACTTGCACTGGCACAATGTCGGACTCTTCGTGTTTTGATTATTTTTCTCTATTGATTTCCCCTAAACCCGACAAAGCCGTGGGTACCAGTCTAGTATAAGTAGCAAATACCTCGAATCTTATAGCTCTAGCTCCGTGCTGCTCTCATTATAAGTCCAAGCTACCTCATTAACTAGTCGAGCTCTCTTCACCTACGCGGGGGTGTTGGTCGTCACCCACTCCTTGAACTTGTCCGATCGAGCATTGCCCAGGTCGTGGATCCATCGGCCCACGGTGTCGTGAATGCTGAAACCCGTCTCTGGGTTGGCCGGCTCCTCAACTGGGGTCGCGGAGTAGGCGTAGGCGAAGTTGGTGTCCCCAGCACCGTTGAGAATGTATGGGTTTCCGTCGAAGTCGGTCCAGCTGGCGCAGCCTGTGCAAAGCGCCGTGAATTTGAAGTGCGTCTCATTGACGCTGGTACCCTTGAGCACCGTGTACTTGGCATCTTCGTACGGACCAGGCACATAGTATCCTCTGTAGTCGGTCAGTCCGAAATTCCTGGGAGCAGAACTTCTGAGCAAATAGGGGCGTCACTCACGTGGCTTGGCGGGAGGAAAACTGAACATTGTTTCCGTCGCGCCATACGATGGTCAGGGGGTTGTAAGTCATCGCACCGCCCCAAGCCCATCCGGCCCAGCCCAGTTCTACCGGTACTACGACCTGGAGGATCACATCATAGGCAGCATCGCCGGTTGCCTCTGCCGGGAGAGCCAGTCGGTAAGTGATACCGTCCGTGCTTGTGTAGGACTGGAAAGTTATTCCAGTGTCAGCATCGACAAATGGACTCGTGTCTAGCTGGGCGAGAGCTGCTGCATTGTAAGTGCTCGTCCATTTTGACCTCTGAGGGTTGAACAGTTCTACTTACCAGACCCAGCAAGGCCAATAACACCAGCAGTAACTGCGGACCACTTCATGGTTATTATTTTAGAGCGATGTTGTATAAACAAAAATAGCCAGCAAGTCGGCACGAGTGTCTAGAAGAGAAGCCCCCTCCTTTTATATCGACAAACGTCCATAGAGTCGTCACCTCACAGGGCATTGCTTCAACCGAAGGAAATTAATTTGGAGAGCTGTCTCCGGAACGGCCAATACGGGTAGGCCAATATAGTACTCCTGCATGTCAAGGTACCATCTAAGATACCACGCCGGATGCTCTTCATGATGTAAGATCCAGGGGGGTAGTCTATCTTTGCCCCTTGCTACATTCGCTTGAAGGGCACAATGCTTCCTAGCGCGGCTGAAGCCAACGTGGCATAAATGGTAGATTGGCCAGAACCGGAATAACCTTGAAAGCCAAGGACATGATTCCTAAAAGCGGTAGATTGTATACCGCAAGCTTCACCACTCTACTATCAAACTTCGGGAATGGAATTCTTCACTCCGCCGTGGGGTTGCCTACCTGTTACAATGGCCCGAGTTAGGAAAAGACCCAGCTATAATCTTATAATAGCATGTGCCCACGTAGTAGCGAGAGGAGACCAAGGGGCGTTTGTCCCTGCATATCTATGTCATAAGTAGAACGAATTAGTTTTACCCTCGGCGTGATTGGGTCTTTCGGACGCCTAGCAAGGATTCCCGACGTCGACATTAGCCTGAATCTTCAAATGGTTTTTTGTTTTACGACTACGTTCCGATCAGAATTTCTGCTAATAAATTATTCGCGACAGAACTCAGGCGATCTTCTCCAATTGTCAAATCAGAAGAGGCATGTCTATATCGTAGGTAGATATCCTATACCCCCAAGTCCCCACATGGGAATCAACTTCTCGACCTGGGTTACTCCAAGTCAGCAATTTAGCCTAGAACAACACAACAAAGACATCGGCGATATGTGTGCTAGATAAACAAAAAGCATATAAAAGTGACTGCTCTCCTTCACCTCATATTGCCGAAGCATGACATCAGAAATAATCATAGATAGGATGCTGAGTCAACTGGAATGGATAGGGACGCAGGGGGCATAGACGTAGTATAGACAGGCCCAGGTGATGTTATATCGAAAAAAAAAAGAAAATGATGCGACTACCACAGCAGATACTCCCACTCCATGCTGCTCGTCCTAGCAGACAGGGAACATGTGTATCCCTGATAGGCACTTGGGCTATGTAAAGAGGTTCGTTATTGAATACGAAAGCACGCCCCATACTTTTACGAAATACGATCAGTTAAATATTTAAGAATACAACATCAAAATATAGGGTATATTTTATATGTTTAAGATTACAAGGTTGATAATACTTAGCAGTGGTCTAGCCCAATGATGGCATGATATTATCAATACTCAACGAGTTACCCGCCACTTAGCCACTGCGCCTATCATTGTACGCCTTCATTGAAGTCGAGTATCGATCAGTCCCTATAGAGTACTACTTGCTACCCCATTGTATATGGTGATACTCTTAGTATAGCTAAGCCCATCGGAGACCGGAAAACGCTACCGGTGCTGCTGACAGACCATTAAGCGTCAATCTCTACGAAGCTTAGCTTATATCCAATATAGGAAGGGCTGAAAGAGGTATCTGATCGAGCACGATTAAAAGACAAGTTTGTATTTCGTAAGAAGGAGCTGTCTAGGGTTAGGTAGTGCTCTTCCACATGTAGACGCCTGATCGTAGCAAAACCTGGTAAATGTTAGTGAGTATCGCCGAAAACTAGGTTGAAGCGGTTAAACGAGCCATGGCGCATATGCACCGCGCCAATTTGCCGAGATGAGTCTTTCTTATAGTGGGCGATCTGCTTGAAAAAGACAAGGTTCACGATGCGGATCCGCCATATCACCGCTTATTAACCCGAGGCAATACCAACGACCTGGCCCGGCATCCCAATGGTTTTAAACTTATAAAACAGAGACGATGATCGTTCCGGAGGGTCCCGGAGGGCTAGAGCCAGCTCCTGGACAATATCAACTTATGATAAGCCATGCTGTATAGACGACTGTCTTATAAATCTAGTAGTTAATGCGCATTGAAGATAAGCTTATGAGGTATACGTCGAGGTTATAAAGACCTTACTTGTGAAGCTATGAAGCAGGTTGTCATCTCATGATATACTTCAGGTTGTTGATACCAGTTACCCAGGCAGTTAGGAGGTACTTAAACTACACTACTTGTAAGCTTATAACTATGTCTTATTTTTAGTGTGTAAAATTTACTACTAAGAAGTAATCGTCCTCGTTGGCCTCGAATCTTTTACTTTAAAAGCAAATGGAATTCGGATATCGAGGATAACTATTAAGAGTTTACAAACAGTGCGGTTAAATCACACCTTCGCTGTATAACTACCTAGGTACCTAAGTACCTACCTACCTAGAGATAGGTAAACTCTTAAAAGATATTATCGTTTTATCTCCTATCTCCTAAGAAATGCGCCATCACATGATTATCTCCGGCTCCTAAGAAGTGGCTGCGTTCGAACTTGCAGACTACTTAATGTTGTTTCCCGTCTCGGTAAGTACCGCAGTAGCGGGCGCCACATGGTCAATACTTGAATTGAATGACGTGATTTTTTTCTTCTCTTATCTTGCATATTACTTTAGATTTAAGATTCTCTTTTCCTATCGGATCGGCTTTGATCGGGAAGAGGTACATGATATCGATTTTCATGTGAGACATCGATACCTACTAGGTATGTACCTAGTATACACCTATATTGAAGGCACTTATAAGAAGTTATTTGTAAACTTGGTGCAGCACCCCTTTATACCGCTTGCAGAAACAAGCAAAAATTCCAATCTTGGCTTCCCACCGGTCTCATTCGTAAAAATGACTCAAAAAAAACTCATCCCTCACTTTACCATGGGGTTTGAAGTGGTTTCCTATTCCTTAGTTGGAATGGTGACGATCATGACTGATATAATATTTGTAGTTCACGACTCGTCGACGGGATAGGATAGAGAGTAATGGGTCACCACTATACCTTTTGCCTCATCTCATCTAGATCGATCTACACCTCTTGCACTAGTTTACAATAACCATAACTAGGTACCTACCTACTATGTAAGTAACTATAACTAGTTGGTATCTTAGTAGTTAGTCTAGTTCATCCCCCACTTTCACCTGCCGGGACCCTGAAAATCCCTCGATTTATATTTCTAATCTTGTATTACTTAGTAGCCACTATAGAGTTGAAGCATTTCCCCTAATATCTACTAGGTACTATCCTCTTCATATTTCTCTGTTGGGAATTTCTAGCTCGTCTTCTACAACTACCTAGTCTCTACTGTCTGTGTACTGTTCATATATTCCATCCTAACCTAGGTACCTAGGTAGGTAGACAAGTAGAAAAGATAGAAAAAGAAACAAGATACATTCTTACAATGGGTTCCCTCCCTCCGGACTCCAACCCGCCGCGCCGGCCCCTCCACGATGCCATCCCCCCTCTAATCCTCGGTACCGCAACCTTCAACACGCAATACGTTACGAACCCGTACGACCTACCCGCTATCTCTATCGTATCTCGCGCTCTCGACCTCGGCGTCCGCGCTTTTGATACCTCACCATACTACGGGCCGTCAGAACTCATCTTAGGCGACGCCCTAGCCCACTCCTCCGTCGTAACGAGGCATCCCCGCTCCTCCTACTTCCTCGTCACCAAGGCCGGCCGCATCGCCTCCGACGTCTTCGATTACAGCCCCGCCTGGGTCCGGTACTCGGTACTGCGGAGTCTCGAGCGTCTACATACCAATTACCTGGATCTGGTGTACATGCACGATGTCGAGTTCGTCTCACCCGCCGAAGTCCTAGCTGCCGTGCGCGAGCTGCGCCGCCTGCGCGCCGAAGGGATTATCCGTTACGTCGGCATCAGCGGATACCCCGTCGAGAAGCTGTGCGCCCTCGCCGAGATGATTCTGCTCGAAACGGGCGAGCCCCTCGATGCTGTGCTTAGCTATGGCCATTATACCATACAGAACACGACCCTGGGGACCTCGGCCATGGCCAGATTTGAGAACGCGGGCGTCGACGTAGTCCTCAACGCCAGCATGCTTAATATGGGCCTGCTAACTACGAGAGGCGCGGCTACTGGTCCCTTAGCTTCGTGGCATCCCAGTCCGGAGGAATTGAGAAAAACATGCCAGGATTTGGTGCCTATTGCGACGGAAGCTGGTGAAAAGTTGGAAGTTGTCGCTATCCGATGGGCCCTGGACAACTGGTCAAGAGTAGGCGCATCGAAGGGTGGTCGAACGCCAAAGCTACCAGCCGGAACCCGAGTCGGTGTAAGCGTCATGGGCATCTCGAGTGTTCCCGAGTTGGAAGAAACATGCCGCGTATTCCAGAGCGTAATAGAGGGTCTTGAGCCCGAGACGTCAGACCCGTACCAGACAAAGAGACGGCAATGGAGCTTGGATCGCCGCCAAAAGATTCAAGAAGTAGTAGAAAAGATGTGGGCGGTCTTAGGCCAATGGAAGGACTACAGTTGGAGTAGTCCGGATCCAGGATTTGTCAACGCGAGAAAGCCTACTGAGGTCGGCATCACACCCAACGACGGGATCCTTACCAGACATGCTGCCAAAAATAATGTGAGTGTGAAGGTTGAGGAATTACCAGTGTCCGTTATTTAACTATATTAAATCCACTTATGACATTGTACGAAAATATTTCGGCGCGGAAGCTCGCGCGGGGTCATTATGATATACCTCCAACGAAGCTATATCATCCGTAAGGACTAGGAGTCTACCTACACCTGTTGAGGAGTTCTAATTTTTGCGTTCCTTACCTTTGATGCTGGGAGCTTATCGTCTGAGTAGTTCTATGAAATTTAGTTAGCCCAAGTACCTTACATTACAGGAGGATAACTACCTAACCTAAGGTACCTAAGATAGGTACCTAAGGTAATAATGAAGTAAACGTAGAACAATACCGAATTATTATAGTGTCGCCTAACCCTACCGCAACAGAGACAGCGGCTTTTGTTGAAACTTCTTAATTACCATGCCTCACTCAACCGACATGAGTATCGACATTAATATTGACTGGTGATTCTATGCAACTATTCATTGAAGTAGAGATTTAGCCAGCTACAGAGTGATTCTATCTCTTATATCAGAGCTAATTCCTCTAGGTTGACAAAGCTACCTAGATATCACTGAACGCTATGCATAATAGCAACAAGGCTTAGGAAAACTGAAGTTCGCTGATAGAATTTTACTTCCACATAGGGGTTAAGCCCCCCTTATACTTCATCGATCTGGTTCAGGGGAATTAACTTATATCGCCTGTGAATGCCAACCATCTATGTATACAACCCTTAACTCCAAACTAGAGAAAGTCGACAGTGCCTACCTCCCCCGTTGATGCAGATATCCATGACCTTCAGACCCATTTATCACCCCGACCGGTAACCGCCTTTGTAGCGATGATTTAAATAACGGCGCACAAAGGTCTATTGTGTAACTTCTTGCGGCTTCTCCTCCATGTTGATGTGACCGATCCGCTTAGAATCTCCATCGTCATCGTTCGTAGGCGCTGGAGTCTCAGGGGTAACCATCAATTGTGGTGGAGTAGCGGTTTCATCCTTCTTTTCTTCGGTGGTTTGGCTGGTCTGGCTGGTATTGAGTTTGGGTAGGACCTCCTTTTTGTGTCCTCCCTCCTTAACGGGGTGTTCTGTAACATTTTCTATATGTTCGCCGTGAGCTTCTTCGGCCTCCCCCGGTTTGCTTCCGGGACTCTGTTCTTCACTTCCGGGTGATTGGGCTTCACCGTCTAGGGGAACACCAACCATCTCCGCCAAGCTTCTGAAGTTAAACATGGGCTCCGAATTCGCACTATCGCCCTCCTCGCTGCGCGCAGCCAAGCTAAGACCGCTGGACCGAGGATCCTCGCCGTCTGCGTTACTATGCATACCAGTGTAACTAGCAGGCGTGCTTTCAATTCCACTAGAGCTGACTGAACTGGCGTTGCTCATCTGACGAAGATGTGACGACCCTCGAGAAGGCTGCGAGGGAACAGGAATCGGTAGAGATGCAGCGCCAGAACCGCTTGCTTGACCATCTTCATTTTCGCTGCGATCAACTGCCTTTCCTTTGTCGTTTGATGGAGAAGTCGAACTAGAACTAGAAATTGGGTTTACCGGGCCGCTACTGGTTTGAGCTGACGTGCCAGCTTCCATGCGTAAGTTGCTGGTAGCACTATTACCTCGCCTTCGCCCGAATCCTAAACTAAGAGAGCTCGCGCTTGCACTACTACCGCCGCCCCCGTACACTTCTCCCTTCTTCTTGGCAGACTTCCGTTCTTCCTTCTCTCGCTTTTTTGCCTCCTTACGAGCTTCTTTTTCTGCTTTCTTCCTTCGCTCCTCCTCATCCGCTAGGCTCAACCTTATCGCCTCCGCCATCATAAGGTTTTCGAGGTGCGCAGCATCTATTCGTTCTCGATTTGGACCAGGCCGACTCGAGAGAGTACGAGGCCCCGGCTCGGGACCCGAGGGAGCATCGGCCCCGCCGTCGTTTGCTTGAAGATTCGAACTACCGCTTGGACTCTCATTTCCCCGGTGGCTCCCGGCATGTCTACGACTAAAACGGGACGGCCGACCGAAGATTGTGCGAGATTCTTGGTTTCCCATTACGAAGGCAGCATGATGTAGAGCATCTGCGGCTGCCGCCCTGCGACGCTGCTGTGCACGGGCGGCAGCTAGTTTCGTAGACCAGTCGGGCCGGATACGATCGGTGGTGATAACTCCCGGTGCATTAGCGGAAACACTTTGCGTCCGCCGGCGGCCAGCATTAGCAGGAGGTGTGGTCACTGGTGGCGAAAGGGTCGAATTTAGTGAACTTGAAGACGACATGGCCGTGCTCATAGTACCCAGCGTAGAATTGTTGAATGCGTATGTCAACCCGCGGCGGAAAGGAGGTGGTTCGTATGTCACGCCAAATTCTGTCTGGGTACAGTATGGACATTTGGCTGGCTCCATGATAAGCTCCCCTTCACGTTCCTCTGGGTTCTGCGATGCCTGTCCGCCTTCCTCATCGGCGTGGTGCTCGGGAAGATGCGGATCGGGGCGTTTAATCTGAACGAAGCATTCACTACAGATAATTTGGCAGCAGCAGCGAGTGCGATTCAGATACGGGGGATAGTACATAAGACAGAGGGGGCATTCGATTCCGTCTTTGTATAGAAAAACTTCGAGAGGCTGACCGTTGACGAATGGGTCGTGGGGTAGGTTAACCTCGCGTGGTGTAATGATATCCGTATGTGAACTATTTCGAGATATATTGAGGGCTGCGGCGAGAGATTTCTTGTGAGGTTTAAAAGGTGAGCTAGTCCTCGGGATGCCCGGAGAGGTAGGTGACGGTAACGCCGAGCCCGGATTTGAACCAGCATTATCAGAAGGGATCGAGAGTGTTCGAGGGCCCATCGGAACGGTTAGGTTCTGCGTCGAAGTACTCGGAGAGTTTGCTGGCCTAGGCTGCGGGACGAGATGCTCGGGTACCTCGTCGGCGGGGGGGATCTCGAGACCGCGAGCCGCAGCTATTATTTGGTGTTCGGCCCAATTCTCGTTGAAATCATCCAGTCCACGCCAGAATGGCGCGAGCTTTCTTTCGATCTATTATGCGGGACACTGCGTTAGCTAATGACTGGCAGTCAATCCGAGGGTATCAGCAGAAAAAAACATATTACTCACTTGTAACTGGCGTACTACGGGTTTACTAAAGTCCTCAGAAGCGTTATATACGCCCATTGTCACCAGATAGCCTCCGTCCACATGTTCTTCTTTCATACTGCGTTCACGCTCCTTGATCCGAGCTACTCGTTCTCTCTCCAACCTCCGAGCCTCCTTCTCTTGCTTTGTTTCTCGATGCTCAAAGGGGGCATCTTGATGGCGTGAGCTCGACGAGCCACCGAACGATATACCTATTCCGCTCAAATCTGGCCTACTAGAACGTCTCGATCGATCGGGGAGTTCTCCGTGATAACCAGCGCCAGTGGAACTTCCACCAGGATCCCCACGGCCCCCGTGAGCTCCTATGCGGGTGCCACCCCTGGCATCTTTTGTATGCGTGTTGCCCATATTCCTTAATTGCGCCCGAGTTTCTCAAGAAACGATGCAACGTGTGTAAATATATGGCTTGATGATCTTCGCACGATGGGGATCGGCGGAGGGGCGCAGGAACTACGATCACAAATGACCAACGAAGGTTTAGGTTATCAACATGCAGGACGCTGGGGATAAGACCAATAACGAGGTTGAAAACCCAAGGGATTTCGTCGGTATATTACTATCGCGATTGATGATTGCGAATAAACGGGATGGAGTTGTATTGTATGCTATCCTAACAAATTGTTAGAATGTGGCGTTGGAGATAAAAAATGATAAGCAGAAAGAGACGGCGCGGTTAGGTGATCTGTGGGCTGACGAGCTTCACAGATTTACATGCCGGGACGAAAGTCAGCCTGTTTTCAAGCCAAAGATGGATGTCGTAGTTGTCGTCAGTGGTAGTACTAGCAACGCATACTCTCGAAGTATTAACTGGGAAACCGTCCGAGGATATCAAGAATTGGGTGCGTCACCGAACAAGGGTCCAGTTACCAATCCACTCTCTATGCGTTGGTGTAGCAAACAATGGCCGAATATCGAACGAATAACAGATGGGCGCCGGTGTTGGACAAGAACCCCAGGAATGTGTACATGAACGAATGCGCAAGGTTCTATGTAGGATGTATTCTAGGTACAGTGTTGACTAGACTGGGTTTGAATGGTTACCTTTTAGTTTAGATTGAAGAGATGTTCGACCAGGACTTGGATATTCGAAACTAGTATCAGCCAGTTCGCTATGTTGCCGTCAGGTCGGTATCGCCGGGTTCGAAACCCCGGAAATGACTGTCGTGTGACGCGCTGGATAAGAGCTGGAACTCTTTGGTCTTTGGGAGTTTTGAGCCCGGAAGATTTGTGAGATTGTCTGAGTTTGGGTTTTTTTTTGGGAGCGAATGGCGGCTTCGTTTCCGCCCGCCTCTTTATTCCCTCCTTAGGAAAAGAAAAATGAGTGATCAAAGGTTTAAATTATATCTTGAACTGAGCATCGAAAATAGTTACGCTAGACCTGCTTTCCCACTTTACGCCGTCCTAGCCAACTAACAGGTAAAGGGAAAAAATGATCCGAATCCGAGAGTAAACTGGATGAAAAAGGCGAACTTGGAAATGGGAATTATGATGAAGTAATGTTTTGGAGGTGGGGGGTGCGCGATGTTGTTCTAGGTCATGTATTTCGTACTCTACATAGCCTACATGTACATAGAGGCCGCACTTTCCTCGGTAGGTGCTTTAGGTACCTAGGTACCTACCCATATACCATATCCATGCTGGATGTTGCATCCCCCATGTGCACATGCTTCCCTAGGTACCTACCTGAATGTATTGTACAATACATGTACCTACGCCTTATTGCCCCGGGTGACCCGCCACTAAGACTTCCCCCGCTAAAAAGCTACGGTAGGCACCTACATGTAGTAGAGCTTTAGAAGCTGTTCGTCGAGTTGAGTCAACTACATGTACCTAGATAAGTACATATTCTCTTACCTAACATCATGCAAAGGATTCGGATTTACACCAAAGCTCAGAATTGACAACCTCTAGCTTCAGGGCCTATACATGAGGCTCGTCCCCTTTCCCTTTTTCAATATTCCGAAGTTAAGAGCTTTGCCAGCAATTCTGAAGAACGAACGATATCGGGTAACTTCGTTATGGGTTTGTCAATTTATAAACCGCCACGTGTGAGTTTGTACTGTCTCACTCATATACTTAATGTATTAATATCGGTATTCCAAGAATAAATCCCGGCATCTACCAAAGTGCCTGGATGCTATCCCCTAATATGAATTGCCGGTGCCAAGCTCTTTCAATGTAATGCATCCCTCACACGACTTGACATTTGCGTACTTTGGGGAACACCATCTAACACCATCCAACACCATCTTGATTTATTAGTACGCACCTAACCTATAGCAAATATGCAACCATCTACGTAGAATTTAGTAAAGCATTCACTTATTATCAAAGTATATCAACATCATGTCTAAGATTCATCTGTTACCCATGCCGCCTGACGAGCCTCCTTATCAACAGCTAATCACAGGCTTTCATTCCAACGTCATATGCCAACTACTTCCGGATCTAGCTATTAGGTTGTTCGGGCTCGAGGTCATTCTCTGGGTACGAATATACTGGTTCACTACCTTCTCGGACAGGGAATGAGCTTTTGAGATAAAGGGAAGGTTGTCCAATTCATATCAACAATTAGTCAACACGTCTAATATTTAGGAACTGTCATTGAATGAAGTTTTCTCATTACATTATTGAGCTTTGTCCAGTAGATCTCAATATAACTCGGTTACCTGCCTATAGTAGGTTATATAGGTATATAGCTCATTAAGTAAACCATTACCAACCATCCCATCCCATTATATCCAAGTCGCCAAATATACGGTCTCCGAAAAAAACATCACTATATCACTCGTCCACATCTCTAGGCCCGGCCTTCTTGAAGTACTCCTCGTATTCTTCCCAAGTCATGTAGGGGAAGTCGGTCGGTCGTGTGATAGGTACAAAAGAAACACCTCTCCTTTCGAATTCTCCAAGCCTCTCTCTCGTCTTCTCTTTTTTCTTGTTCACGCTGTATATTCTGATCCGATGAGCGCTGCTCGTCACATGTAGGCCCCAATTCCATGCGTTCCTAACCTCGATCGGCTGAGTATTGAGGCTGTTATCCCAGCACCGTACCACGATCTCTATCCATCCCTCGACATCGCAAGGCAACCACATCTGCCAGGTACGCCAGGCGAATTTGTGTTTAGTGCTCAAATTCTCCGTCGGTACGGCATACCACGAGAATCCGCCGTCAGCGCTAACCTCGACACGCTCAGGCCAACGGCCGCCTCCGGAATATGCCCATCCTTTGACTTCGATTTTTCCTTCGTGTAATACGACCTGCTTATTCCAAGGGGACATGATAGCGCTGCTCACGGGCATTTCTTGTATTTGAATTCCATCGATCCAACGCTGGTTATGTTTGCCAACTTGCTGGTTGAAGTATAGGTATTCTTTGCTCTGCACCGGAGCTCGTGTTGGCTCTGTTATCGCGGTTATGCGATATAACCACTTCACGCTCCTGGCCCCTATATAACCCATCACTACCGCTCTAACTGGTGCGCCATGGATCTTTGGGAGTGGTTCCCCATTCATCTCCCAGACTAGCATAACCTCATGAGATTTAACCTTGGAATAAGGGACGCTGATGGCGTAGTTCATGACCTCGTTCATCTTGAAGTACGTGTCGGCACCAACGAGCTCTAGGTGTTTAGCACCTTCTTCAAGCCCGCCACAATATTTTATCACTTTCTTGAGCGACACACCTACATATTTGGCTGTCCCAATCGCTCCCTCGGCCCAAGGAGCATTGATCATCTCGTCTCCTTCGCCAGCGTACAACCCTATCTGTTCAATGCGCCTTGTACCACTACATTGAATCGTAACTAACCTTTCCATGCGCGGAAACCGGCTTTCGTCCTGAAGATCCGACAATGTCAACTTTTGGGGTGTCTTTACCAGGCCGTCTAGCCGGAGAAACCACGCAGATGGATCAATGGATGGGATACCACCGTGATTGCGTACAAAGTGCAAGGGATTTGGTGTAACCGGCTGAGCGGTGACGAGTTTTTTAGGTGGTTCGCCATTGTATGGGAATTGCAAAAGATGCAACATATCCTGCGACTTTTCTTTCAATACGATAGCCCAGGATTCCTCAGGAACTACGGCTAAGCGGCCGCCAATAGCTCGATGCCATAACTTCCAGCGGATTCCTGCTCACGTGGTAAGAGCCGTCGTATTAGCACGATATGGGTGTCTATGGGAAAAGTTCAACTTGCCTTCTAGGACTGGATTGGTACCAGGAATGGGTGCCAACTGGAATTCGGGCGGAGGCGGGAACCTTTGGGAAACGAGAATCTCGTGCGCCTTGCGCTTCTTGTCTGGATATTCTTCCCATTCAACATACCTTATAAGAGTCAGAACAACTGTGCCTTTTCGATTTAGAAATCAATAACCTGCCCATCCCAGCCTGTCAGTTCATCAGCGGCTAGTTTACCATCGAACTTTTTGGTAATTGGCTGAGTTTCTCGTTCCCAGTTCGGCGCAACGCCATCAACTTCGTCATGCCTCGTCAGGTCAAGCAGATGCAACTCTACTCCGGCCAAGCCCTGCTCGATTTTCCACTCATCGCTAGGCTGAGTAATATTAGTTGATTAACGTCAGTTAACCGCGATTGATAGTCTATCTGCTGACCTGGAAATTGTGAACCGCCTCACGTAGCGGAATGTCCGGCTGCATATTACTTACCTACTTATAGCAACTTGAGGAAGGGACAGCAAGATATATATAGACGAAGTACACAAGACAAAAACAAAAAGAAGACATTCGTAACAGCGACTTATCATTAATATACCCGTCAATTCTGCGCAATCTGGCGCTGACTGAGCACCCATGACGACTCTAGCGCCCGGAAATAAAGACGTCAAACAATCGTCATGCATATTAGAGCTGCTATCGGCCAATTCTATGTCGCATTGTATTCTGCAAGATCCGTCAATCTTTAATGTATTGAGTTTACGATAAAAAGCTGTGCTTCCGCGGATCAAATTTTAAACCCGTATAACATGAATAAAAGTCATTAAGACAAATTAGTATTTTAATAATTAACTCGATATAAATCGTAAAGATAAATAGTAAATTTGTTTTGGTGATATATATATATATATATATATATATATTTATTTATATATATAAAAATTTTATTAATATTATAATTTATAAAATTTTTTAATTATTATTTTTTATAATTATTTTAATATATATTATATTATAAAATATAATTATTTTATAAAAATTATACGTAATTATATATATATTTTAAAATGAAATTAACGTTTTATTAATATAAAATTTATTAATTAATTTAATTAATTTATATATTTAATATTATATAATTTTATTTTTATAATAATTTAATATATATTTAAATTTTTTTATAATAATATTTTTATATTTTAATTATAAAATTAAATTAAATTAAAAATAAAATTATAAATTTTAAATAAATTCGAAAATTTTTTATACGTTAAATGAAAATGTATAAATTTTAATAATTAAATTTTAAAAATATAAAATTTTCGAAAATTAAATAATAAATATTTAATTTAATAAATTTTATTAATTAATAATTAATTAAAAAATAAAAAATAATAATAAAAAATTTATAAAATAAATTTAAAAAATAAAAAAAAATTATAAATTATTTTATTTAAAAATAAATTTAAATAAATATAAATAAAAAAAAACATGGAAAAACGCGCGCGTAAATGTAAAAAGAAAAATAAAATTATATATGGGAATTTATTTTAATGAATTCAAATTTCATCAACCATTTGCGGTGGTTGCGCCACCGGACCGTTAATCCGTGTGTTCGTACTTGTGGGGCACGAAATGCGTAATTGGTTGAATAAAATTTGAAAATTTCGTGTAAAAAAAAAAATTTTACATATATATTTTTATATAAAATTTAAAATTATAATAATAATAATTTATTATTTACGATGTAATAAAATTAAATAATAATGAATTTAATTTTTTTTATTTATTTATTTTAAATTTAAATTATTATTTTTATAAATTTTTTAATTATTTTATATTTTTAAAATATTAAATTTATATTTAAAATATATTATTATAGTAATGGTAAATTATTATTTAATTAAAATTAATTTTTATTTTTTTATATAAAAAAAAATATTATTTAATATTTTTATTAATATAAAATTTGAAAATTAATTAATATTTATTAATAATTATTATTAAAAATTTTTTAAAAATTATTATTATTATTTAAAAATTTAATAATTTAAATAATAATATATTAATTAATATTTTAATAATTAATTATATTTTA
>KZ112982.1:0-143735 GCA_002120325.1 Daldinia sp. EC12
AATTATAATTATTTTAAATTAATTAAAATAATTATTTAAATAATAATAAAATAATTAAATTTAATATTATAAAATTAATTATTAATAAAATATAATAATTTTATAAAAATTTATTTTTAATATTATTTATAATTATTAATTTTTATCCATATAATTAATGAAAATTTATAATGAAAAATTTAATTTTAATTAAATATTTTATTAAACATTAATTTTTTAAAAATAAATATATAAAAAATTATTATATATAATAAATTTAATATAAATTTAATTTTTAAAATGTTATAAATAATTTTATTTAATATTATATTTTAAAATTTATATATAATAATTACGTAATTTATAAAAAACGGAAATTGTTTTTTAAAATAAATGTTATTATGCATATTGAATTTTTAATAAATACGTTATAAAAAAATAATAAGTTTTTTATTTATATTTTAAATTTTTTCACTAAATAATAATTTAAACGGAAAACCCATATATTCATTTTATATAATTATTAAAATATTTAAAAAATTATTTAATATATTTGAATTTAAAATTTAAATGATATTATATATAATATTTTATATGTTATTCATAAAATTAATTTTATTTTAAAGATTTTACGTTAATATAATTTAATATTTAATATATATTAAAAAAAATTTCGAAAAGTTTTTAATTAAACGTAATTCCGTTATATTGGTGTTATAATTATTATACGTGGTATAGATATCGATAATTATATTATTTAAATTAAATATATATTTATAATTAAATGTATTTACTTAAATTTTTATTAAATAAATTTAAATAATATAAATAAAATTATTAATTTTTTTTATTAAAAATTTTATAATATATTTTAATGTAAATAATTATTAAAATAATATAAATATTTTTATTATATATAATTTTAATAAAATTTTACGGAAATACGTTTATTTTTTTTTAATTTACCGTTAAATTATTATTAAAAATATAAAATATTTGAAAAATTAATAAGCATTTTATTTAAATATTTTATTTTTATTTAAATTTTTTTTAATATAATAAAATGGTTTATTTAAAATAAAAAAAAATTAAAAAAAATTATTAATTAAAATTATATTGATTTTATTAAAATATTAATTATTATGTTTTGGATATATTTTTTATAATTGTTTATCGATAAATTTTAATAATTATAATTTTATTATATATTTTTTATTAATAATGAAATAATAAATATTTTAAAAAAAATGTTATAACGTATTTAATGTCGAAAAAATTTCGTTTAACAATTTATATTTATTATTTATAAAAATATAAAAAAAAACGTATATGGTTTAATTTTTTATTTAATTCGTTATTACATTAATAAAAATTAATTTTATAATAAACGGTTTTATTAAAACGATTATTATTAAAATGAACGATTATTTATTTTATATAATAATTTAAAAATGTGAAAATAATAATTTAATTATATAATTTTTTTTAATTTTTCCATTACCATTGATTTAAATGTGAAAAAAAAATAATATTATATTATTTTATTAATTTTATTTATAATAATTTAAAACCATATCGTATATTAACCGTTATTACGGATTTAATGTGTCCCGTATTTCCAATGTTATTTTTTTAATATTATAATTATTTGATTTAATATATTATAATCTTTTTTTAATAATTTTTATTTTTTAAATTAAAATAACGATATTAATTGATATATTACAATTAATTGTAATTAATATTTAAATTTCGATAATTTAAAAGTTTTATTAATTTTTATTTTATATTTATTTTAAAAATTAAATGGGTTAATGTATATTAATTTTTTAATGTAATTTTATTTATATCAATTATAATTAAAATAAATTTATTTTTTTTAAATTTTTTTTTTCGGGTTTTTTTTTATTTTTATATAATTTATTATAATAATTATTATTAAAATGATTATAATTATAAAAACAAAAATTGAAAATTTTTTTATAGTTGTGGAATTATTATTTATTAAAATGTAAAAATTTAATATAATTTTAATGTAAATAATTTAATATTAATTTTATTCGATAAAAATCTTTAAATTGCGAATGATTACATTTCTTTTTATAATAAAAATTAAATAAAAACATTTAAAATTTAATAAAAAATTATTATATGCGTTATTTTTTAAAATTATAAACGGAAAAATTATAATATTTTAAAAAAATTACGTAAAAAATATTTTTTAAAATTTTAAAACGATTTAAATATTTTTTATATACGGTAAAAATTTTAATATTATTATTATTATTAATAATAAATATATAAAAATAAATATTAAAACTTTAATAATTAACGTTTCGAATTATATAATTATTTTTTATAAAAAAAAAATTTAAAAAATAATAATAAATTTTTTACATGGAATAATCATGTTTTTTAATTAATTTGTTTATTAATTTAAAAATGAACGATAATATTAAATTATTATTTATAATATAAAAAAAAATATTTTTAATAATTTTTAAATATATTAAAAAAACAATTTCATTTTTATTATAATATTTTACAATATAATCAATAATAATTTAAATGTTAATATATAAAAAAATATCAATATTAACAAATTAATAAAAAAAAATTATTTAATTATATTAATTTAATAATAAATCGTTTTTTTTAAATTTAAAAAATTATTAATTTTTATTATTTTTTTTTATTTTAAATTTTTTTTTTAATTTATAAAAAAATTAAAAATAATATTCGAATTTAAAATTTAATTCGTTTTTTTTTTTAATTTCTTTACATTTTTTTACATTTATTTAAAAATAATATTTAAAAATATAATAATAACATTAATAATAATTTATAATATTATTTAATTATTTTTAAATAATATTCATTTTTAAAAAATTTACATTTAATAGATTTTTATTTTTTTTTTATTTAATAATTTTAAATTTAAAGTTTTTAATTAAAATATAATATTTTTAAAATTTTACAAAATATTTATATAATTTTTCAATGTTTATTTTTAAAAAAAAACATTATTAAATTAATATAATTCATAATTATAAAAATTATTTTAATTTTACCATTTAAATTAATTTTAAAAATCCATTAAATTATATTTTTATTTTAAAATAATATTACGAAATTTAATATATTTAAAATGGAAATATTAAATAATAATATAAAAATTTTTTTTTAATAATTTATATAATAACGTTATTTTAAATAATTTATTTAACAATTTTTAATAATTATATTTAAACATATATTAATAAAAATTTTATTAATAAAAATTAATTAAATTAAATGTAATAAATATTAAAAAAAATCCAAAATTATGTATAAATATTTTAAATTTTTAACGTTTACAATATTAAAACAATTAAATTTTTTTTAAACCAACCGCAAATTAAAAAATCCGATTTAACATAAATTACATTTTAAATATTTTCGGGTTTGTTAATATTTTTTTAAAGTTTTTTTTCGTAACGGGCATATTATCCGGTTTTTATTTATAAAAATAATATTTATTATTTATACGAATTTATTATTACATTAACGTGTTAAAAACGATATAATAAAAATTATAATAATAAATAAAATATTTATCATTCCATTTTATTACATATTAAATATAATTTTAATAATTAATTTCACGTTTACGGGGTTTAATAAAATTAATTACATTTTTTAAATAAAAAATTAAATAAATAAAAAATAATAAAATTTAAATTTAATTAAATTTATTAAAAAATATCGTTTAAAAAAAAACATATAAAATTAATAAATATTTTAAAAATTATAAAATTTTAAAAATAATTATTTTTTATTATTCAAATCGTTATTTTTAACGTAACTATAAAATTAATTTAATTTTAATTAATTAATTAACACATTAAAAATTATAATTTTATTTAAAATATTTACATTTTCGTTTTATTTTTTTTAATTAAATTAATATTAATAATAATGTTATTAAAATTATAAATTTTTTAAATAATCAAATCGTTAAAAATATTATTATTTTTTAATAACCAATTAAAATTTTTTTTATTTAATATAAAATTTTAATATTTTAAATAATTAATAATTAAAAACCGTAATTACGTTTTTATTAAAATTTTTTAAACGTAAAAACGGTAATAAAATTATTATTTTATTTTTATAATTTATTTTTCGTTTAATAATCAAAATATCATAATATTAAAATTTTTAAAAAATAAAAAAAATTTAATATAAATTTTATTTACGTTATATAAAAAATAAACAATGTATTTATAATATTTATATTATTATTTTCGAATTTAAATATTACATTATTAATTTTTAAATGTATAATAAATGTATTAAATAACATATAATAAAAACGTTTATATTAACATAAATTTTTACAATTAATATTTTTTTAAAAAATTTTAAAATAAATAAATAATCAAAAACGTCATTAAAATCGAATTTATTATTAAAAAAAAAATAATTTATTATTTTTTTTACCATTATTTTTAATATAATACATTTTATAAATTTTATTAATTTTTAAAATAATATTAAATTATTTTTTTTATAATAAAAATAAATTTATATTTTTTCATTTATTAAAATTTAATTAAATTGTTTTTTTAAAATAATATTATTAAAATTTAAAAAAAATTTTTAATTATTATTATTATATAAAATAAATAAATTATTAAATGAAAAAAAATTATTTTAATGAGTTTAAACCATATTTTGCATTCGATTTTTTATATTTCATTTATTATAAACGTTTTTAACTAATTAAACATTTTAAAAAAAATAAAAAAATTAAACGTATATATGGTTTAAAATTGAATTACACGATATTAACTTTTTTTTTTATTAAAAAATAATTAATATTAATTAAATTAATTAAATTTATTAAATAAAATATTATAATAAATAAATGACATATTAAAACAATTATTAATGTTTGAAAAAGACGTTGCGTAATAATTTTTTTTTTTTTACGTTGAAATAAGTAACGGCGGCCACGGTCGCGTTTTAAAAATAACCGCATTTTTAACGAAAAATTACAATTTTTCGAAATTTATTATTTAATAATACAAAACTTTATAAAACTTAAAAAAAATTAAAGATAATAATAAATTATTATTTTATTTTATAATAATAAAATATTAATAATTTTCGAATATATTTATGAAAATGCACGTGGGATTATATAAAATTTTTTAAAAAAATGTAAACGCATGTTTTTTCCCATATTTTTTAACGTTAAAATTTATAATATAACAACGTAACGTTATATTTAATTAAAAAAAAAATATATAAATTCGAAAACCATATATTTAACCTTAAATGATAAAAAATTAATGATTTTCGGGTATTATTATAAAATTATATAAAATTTTTTAATAAAATATAAATACATGTTTTTCACGATTTTTATATTTAAATTTATAATATAATAACGTAACGTCGTATTTAATTAAAAAAAAATATATAAATTTAAAAATAATTTATTTAATTTTAAATAATAAAATAAAAATTATATTTAATATTATTATTAAATAATTATATATCATTAATATATTATTATTAAAATTTTTTAAATTTTTAATAAAAATATATTAACGAAACTTTTTTTTTTTTAATTTAATTTTAAATTTCATTTAACCAATTACGTAATTTATGTTTCACAAGTATAAACACACGGATTAATAATTCGGTGGCGCAACCATTACAAATAGTTGATAAAATTTAAATTTATTAAAATAAAAAAAAAAATAAATAATTAATTTTATTTAAAAAATTAATTAATTAAATTATATATTAAAAAATAATTTTTAAAATGTTTTTTAAAAAATTTTTAAAAATAATTATAAATTTAAAAATATTTTTATTTTTTTAATTTTTTATAAACAATTAATAAAAAAATATTATATATATAAAAACGTTTTTTTTTTAATTTTTTATAAATAATTAATAAAAAAATATTATATATATAAAAACATTTTTTTTTTTTAATTTTCCATGAACGTTTAACGGGGGAATATATATATGAAATTATCCGTAAATTTTTTTTCTTTTATAATTTTTACGTAACATAATTGGTTCGGTTTTTAAATCATCTTAAAATTAATTTTTAAAAAAAAATTAATAATGTTTAATCAAATTTTTTAAATAAAAAATTTATAAAAAATTTTCATTATTATATTTTTTATATAATAATAATGTTAAATATTATTAAATTTTTAATAAATAACATTTATTATAAACGAATTATTTAATATATATTTATTTAAATGATATTTTTATTAAAAAATTAAATAAATTATATTATATTAAAATTTAATAAAAATTATAAACGTAATAATTAAAAAATTTTAAAAAAAATTAATATTAATATAATTAATAAAAAATATTTATAAAATTTATTAATCGCAATCATATATTATAATAATTAAAATATATTATTATTTAATAATTAATTTTACAAAAAAAAATAAATTAATTAATATTTTTTTTATAATAATAATTATTATAAATTTTAATTTTTAAATTAAAATTTATAACATTTTCTTATTTACATTTCGCATTAATAAAAAAATTTATAAAATTATAATTAAATTATAATATAAAAAAAAAAATTAAAAAAAAAAAAAAAAAAAAAACAATATATTATAAAATAATTCATAAAATTAAAATATATTAAAATATTTAATAAATTATAATTATTTAATGAATTTAATAAATTATATTTAATATATAAAATATTAATAAATTTTAACTAATTATTTTATTATTAATTATTTATTAATTATTTATTAATTATTTATTAATTTCTTATCAATTACTTATTAATTTCCCATAATAATTTCCAAAAATTTGAACGTAAAATAAATCTCTAACGGATAAATATTTCCACACTTACCAAAGAGTATAAACAAAGTACAGCATCTAAGTCTCAGTTCTCCTCTGTTCGCCTGTAGCATGACTTGTAGTAATAAAATCTGCTTGTTCCTTTTGTGCGCCTTCTGTACCTTAAAGTAAGGTTTCGATCTTGGTGCTTGCAAACTTACGAGCAGGTACTTTGTTCTCAAATAAGATGTCGAGCTCAGCGTAGGTCCGGCCTTTAGTTTCAGCTATACGAAAACGATCAGATAATTAGCAACAATTCTACCAATGAGGAAAATAACGACCTTATATGGGCAGGGGACACTAACGTAGTCTAAAGAAGATCCAAGCGGTGAATATGGCGTTCGTGCCAGCCCAGAAGAAAGCAGCTTTGGGACCCCAATTCCACTCGGCCGGGTTGAGCTGTCGGTACGAGACGATATTAACGAAGGCGATGTTGATAGCGTTGTAAGCGTTGCGAGCTAAAATGATGGATTTAGAGCGCAGCCGTGTCGACGGTATCTCGGAGACGATAGTGTAGACCACGGGACCGATGGAAAAGTTGGCGGTGGCACTTAGCAGGATGACCATTGTCCCTGCCGTCCAAGCTTCTGCAGTGCTAGGCGGATCGTGGATCCCCATGAAGCCGGTGATCCTAGTAATAGGAACGTTAGCCAAAGAGAAAAATATAAGGCAAGAAAGGGGGATTTTCAAACATACAGAAGTAATATAAACATCAAGACCATTCCCCAGAAAACCAACGTCTTCCTCCCGGCCTTGTTCAGGACGAACCAGCTGGCGATAGTCCCGACGGCGTTGAGACCATTCTGGCCCCAGCCAAGCTTAAACGAATCCGCGTCCGAAATTCCGGCCTGCTGGTAGAAATAAGCCGAGAGCCCCCCGATAGCGGTGCCGGACATGGTTTGTGCAAGCCATATAAAGCACACGATCTCGGTTCGCCTGAGATCAGTCCCTTTGAAGCAGTCCCAGTATTTCGTTCCCTCGGAGACTTGCTTCTCCATCTCGTCGGTATAGACCATCACTATACAATTAGGTTAACTAACCAGTCTCTTTAAATCAACTATCTTTGCCGGTCGAGCGCTTCTAGGAAAGTGACTTACAAGCCATCGCCGCATCGGCATCACGCTGGGTAAACCCGGAACTACGAGCGAGCCGCTTCAGCGACTTCTCGGCTCGTTCTTTGTAGTTATGTCGGACGCACCACCAGGGCGACTCTGGAGCAAGGTACGTGCCGATGGCGATAGGAATTGGCCATATCCATTGTAGGGAGAAGGGGATTTTGTACCTGGAAAGTAGTAGTTTTAGTTACAAAACGTCGTCTAGCTTCGGAACAAAGGGTCTAAAAACCTACCCCCACTCGTCCCGTCTCCCTTCGAGCCCGACAAGTACACCCGCCGAGATAAACTGACCAATGATCCTGCAGAGTACCAATATTAGTATTCAATTTTCCGGAGGCAAAAGTATAGTTGCATTTTATCGGAGACTAACCAGCAGAGATTCACGTAGCTGGTGAGGTAGTGCCTCAGGGGCACGGGACAGACCTCAGCGGCGTAGGCCACGGTTATGGTCTGGAAGACACCCCAGGCCATGCCCTGGAATAATTCTCCCACGAGGAAGACAGTAAGACTGTTGGCGAAGAACGGGAAGAATATGAACGCCGTGACGGCGACTAGCGCAGAAATTAACGTCCAACGATAACCCCAGCGCTCAGACAGAACACCGGCGATCTAAAACAAGGTTAGTTGGTTTTTCTTAGTGTAAAGCTTAACGAGTGAATAAAAGTAGGAGTGCATTACCTGAAGGCCAATGATCTCGCCGACATTCGTCGCGCCTGAGATACCGTTCTGCCAACTCGCGGGGATTTGGTAGTCTCCGTTGGGTGCTTGAGTGCCGAACTTATCTCGAAAAGGGGGGTAAGAGATATCTAGCCAGGCAGATGGCATAAGTGATAATGTCAGAGTAAGCAGTACAAAGTGCTTCGACTTACACGATCCTACAATAGAAGTTCCAAAACCTTCCATGATGATACAAGATGACAGGAGCATCGACCAGCCAACGGCTTTGGGATACACCTTGAAGGCATGGGAGAGTTTCATATCTCGTTCTCTCTCATTTGCATCGTTGGCCTCGTTGACGAGAGTCTACCCTCGTTTTAGTATCTCTTTTATACTTTGCAATCGTGGAAGGGATAGAATGCGTAAGTCTTACCATGAAGTTGTCGACATTCTCCGCAATGCGACTAGCGATAGCCGGGTCGATCTGGGCGTACTGCCCATTCCCCAGCTCGTGTCCACCCCCAAGACCCTTTTCAGAATCCTGTCCATCAGCTCTGCTAATATGCTGCTGAAGTTCTGGTTGAATCTTTTCTTCGTCTTTCTCCCCTACTTGAGAGGGCTGTTCTTCGTGCTCCTGAGACTTGGCCATTTTGATTGACCGCACTTATCCAAGGGGAACAGTCCAGAGAATCGTGACTTGGCAAAGTCTGAAACTGCTTTGTCTTGCCACGAGGTCGAGGAGTTCCTTTTCATTAGACTTTCCCTTTGTCCCGCTAAAGATGTCACGGTCCCGTAGGGGAATTCCTCGAATAATAAGACGATAATTGCCTTTTATTACATATTAGCTACCTAGGTAGTAACAGATCTACCCCGCAAAGTTACCTACCACCCATTCCATCCCTTGGGTACCCACGATACCTATTAATGTAGATACTGTACCATGTCGCAACATCCCGAGGTCTAGACAACCAGGAAAAGCCCATCAACCAACTACAGCTCGCTATCGTATGTAGAACCCATACAGGTCCGGTGATTGGACCAAGCGGCGCAGCATCCCGTTTGTTTTCTCGGATGCGGGGTACAGCCCATTTGCTCCTTTACTCCCTTTGAGATACCACGACATCGGTAAGGTTTTGGAGCACAGCATGAGCCTTTTCCCTTTCAAGGCTCCTCGAAGCATGTACGTGGACATTTAAACGTCCGATCACTTCCCAATAAAGGAGGTTCGAGAACTTAAAATACAAACTAAGCTTGCTTGTATCCCGGTTTGTATCAATATAAACCCCGTGGTTGGCGTCATGTGACAATTCGCCTATGTAAGTGGCCAGTGATCTTTGAACTCCAACAACAACAACAACCGTTCGCCCTTGATAGTTCCCTGGTGACAGCTATCAACTTCATTATCAATCAGTGGAATTCAAGCAACCCTATGATGATATCCACGAGTCACCCGCAGACGCCTAGAATAGAGTAAGACATATCCCGTCAAGCAAACTGCCTCCCTTCTATTTCGAAAGAGGCTTGCTTATCAGAATAAATGAGATAGTGTGGCTCCAACACCCTTCTATTCTACAATCTAATATCCATAGATCAACATTACCATCACCTCGCCCACGCGCCGCCTAATATCTCGTGTGAAGATCGGCTTAAAGAGACACTTCAACAGTTCATGCACGTTCTATTGAATCCGGGTTACTCCAAATAAACAGTATATTAAGTGAAGACTGGGCTACAGATTGTTGCTATCTGGCTGCAGCAAAGCCTAGGTCGCCAATTTTCGCAGCACCGTGTGGTACGCGGCTTGAACGACGCCACGCCTTATAACGTAGAGGCAATGCATGCCAGAATGGCGCCAGTTACCACTTCGAAGATTGATCCTATGCATATAACGGTTGCATCTTGTTTCTCCTGGGCTAGCAATGCTATCAGGGTGCAGCCACCCGCGATGAAAAATATAGAGAAGACGATAACGGCGATGATCTTGCACATTTTGGCGGTAGAGCTGTATCGTCTGATAGCTGCCCGTTTTTGTAGGTAGTATCGTGATGTCGTGATAGGTATGACTAGTTGTTGTAGGGGAGGAGAGAGCTGGCTGTTTGATGGCTGTTGGATGTTTGGTGGTATTGCGGAAAGAGATTGCAGAGCATTCAAGA
This sequence comes from Daldinia sp. EC12, assembly GCA_002120325.1. Classification (NCBI taxonomy): domain Eukaryota; kingdom Fungi; phylum Ascomycota; class Sordariomycetes; order Xylariales; family Hypoxylaceae; genus Daldinia; species Daldinia sp. EC12. The sequence goes on from KZ112982.1 coordinate 10,790, forward strand.
GTCTAGAAAGTATTGGAAAGATTGATATATGATCGAAATAAGTTAAAAGAAAAAAAATTAGAAAATAGAAAAAACTGAGTGACTCACTCCTCATTCTTCAGTTCAGACAACATGTGTTGATGTGGCCTATTGTCGCAGTCATGGATATGGGAATCAGACAGCTGGCGATTCTTTGGGGGCTTTAACTGGTGTCAGAGTGACGAGGGTTTTCAAGTTACTATTAGATAGTTTGCGTGGACGAGGAGAGGTGATTCAATAGGTACCTAAGTATTCCACTTCTACATCAAACTAAGTCTTATTCAATGGTGATGTCCCGTTTCCTAAACATGACTGGATTACGGCTAGTGGTTGTCTGCTTTTAATATAGCTCTATTTTCCATCTGGAACTTTGAAGCAAATATGGAAAGATAATTACCTAGCTAAGATTCTACCATTAACTAGTCGTAGTGAAATAGCATGTATAAGAAATGACGCCCTCTAGGCCCCGAACTTTCTATAGAATATTGAACGTCCATTCACTCCCTATAGACTACCAGGGCTTGCCTCTAGGAGAGTAAATTTCCTATAATTCTATCCACTATAAAATATCAATAATTTAATTACCCGGAGAGTCGCAAGGAATTGTTACGTAAAAACCAGACAATTGTGATGCCCCAGAAATGGTAAAGCCCCTGACTTTAACCAAGGCAACTGGATCAAGTTGTTCTGTGAGCTGTGGAAGTAAGATTAGCTACCTAGGCACGTAACAAGTGGTGGGCTGGTAACTCGCTTCAGAGACTGAATGCATGATCATATAGCAAAGTCCGCTCTATGTACCTCATGTTCTTATTGACCTTAACGGATCTATTTATAGGTAGTTAATCTAAATAGTTATCTACTCAACTCACGTATGATGACGAACTAACCCGATCATTAACTAAATTCCTTAATTCAAGTGGCAGTGAATTAACCCCATTGGTTATAGCTATGGTAAGTTTAGTGAGCCGTCTCTAGAAGATGGCTCTGAAACGTAGTGTGGGTTATAGAGAAGTTGTGGGTGCCTCATAACCAACTATTCAAATATGGATCGCGACTGAGGCTTCAAGATCACCTATTATTTACAGGCCCCGCGTATTCTCTTCAGACTCGGACCTAATATTTCTAAGTCGAGCTGCCCACCTCTAACCACCTGTCTAAAGGTGATTCCTAGCTCCCCTACTTAAAGCGGAGGCGAGCTAGACATGCTACAACGCTCACTCCCAGAGCTCTCTAATCGCTGCAACAATCGTTGCAACGCCAATTACGGCTCCCCGTGGACATTTTTACGTCTCCTCGGATGCAATTCATATGATATAAAGGTTTATCGCAATCCTAAGAGAGTTAGCTTCGCGGTCTATCGAGAGTAGACTAAAAAGGAAATCAGAAAAAATCCCATGTAACTCACCAAATTCGAGCAGATCAATGTGGATGGCCCACGAACTGGTTGGCCACAGACGGCACATCCTGACGTTGACTTGCGATACTGAGTTCTCGGAGAAGGTGGTTTCGTCGCCTCAGGTTGCTCAGGGCGCTTCTGAAATCTAGCTTGCCGCATAATTGCAAGCGCCTTAGTGATAGTCGGTTCAACTAAGGAGTTCCTTGCTTTTAGGTAGCTTAAGTGTTTTGAAAACTCCGTCATCCGGCTCTGGGATGCGGCTAGCCACAACGCCTTGTCTTGAACGAATTTGAGATAAACTTCTTGCAAATGAGGCTCCGAGGTGACGCATTCTTTATTCACGTACGCGTCCCATTCTGAAATATATTCCTTTTCGTCTTGGTGGACGTCGCTGTAATCCCGAATGATATCTCGGTGCTTTTGTACCAGCCAAGTATCGTCGATGTCTGGCGGATCAACCAACGTGCCTGGCTCAAGCAAAGCTTTACTAAGACGATCGTACATAGGCTGCTTGTTATTCGGCACAAGCTGTCTTGTATCCTTCGGACGACCCGGGAGGTATGTCTTTGCATGAAGTTAGTACAATACAAGTCCCAGCATATTTATTTTAGTTATTAACGATAACTTACTTGGAAAGATTTTGACTGCGCCAAGTTCTTCTGGCTCCTATGAAGAGACATGCTGTCTTCAAAGTCACTCTCCGGGCCCTCCGAACTTTGAACGTCCAATACGTATGAGCTCGATCGACGCGGGGTTTCTTGACCATGATGAGAGATCGAGATGCGAGAGGAGCTCACATCAAAGTCATACTTGAACTGATAATGGACCTTTACATGTTCTACTAGCTGGTTCATGGATGAATGAGCAGCATAGCATCGTATGCATTGGTAATTCTTTAGTACGACTTCCCCGGTTTGAGGGAGCACCCACGTAACTTGCCCGCTTCGGCTTCTATTCTCGGCCAATTTACGTTGCTTGCGTTCTTTACGCTCTTTCCCTCGTGCCTTGTCACTCAGTAACTTGAGATTATAATTCTGCTTCTCCCGCGTTCTTAGTGAACGACTAGGAGTTGCCGCCTCTTCATGATCTTCATCCTCTTCTATCAAGATATCTTGATCATCCTTCAAAACACCATTCGTCGCATTATCTGCTCTCCCGTTAACATGCCCATTCGTCAAGGGCTCTAAAGCGCCATTAGGAAATGACCCCTTGGTCTCTGGTGGCGAAACCTCAACTTCAGTGGTGCTCCCTGCTCTATGACATGTGGACCACCTCAGATCCATGTCCATCATTAGTTCGGTTGCCGTTTCATGACCAACTCGTTTCCTGATCTTAACAGGCGTAGAGGCCCGATGCTTTTCAAATCTGTAGACAACTCCAGATGTCAACACCCAATGCCGCAGCTTGTTCGAGACATCGCTCTGGGCTTCTTCTTTTGGTAGTAAGTCAACTGGCGGCCAACATGGATCACCAGCCGATTCCAACTCGGCTTGGACCAAATAGTTATCAGCTAGATCAAAACCATTATCATCATCTCGCTCAACGAATATCTTGTCTGCTGGGACATGAAATGGCGAATTTAGATAAATTCTGGCTCTCCGGCAGACATCGTCTGCGTCTCGAAAGACCTTTAGATTGCATATCTGACTATCGCAGTAGAGGATACGAACTTCCTTTGACCCGCGCAGTCGAAAAATACTAAGTTTACAGCGGATACGAATAGTCGGAGTGTCCTTTTTTGCAGGAGATCCGGTACCATTCAACAGGTTGCTGGATCTGAAGTTAGAGCTGTCCTTGTGGGTAATCTGCAGAATCTCCACGCGGAGTGCTTTTTCGAAGTCATTGTAATTCTCAGACAACAAGTGGCCAACGGCGCCATTTGGAGTCGATTCTGGGGAGTCCTCAACTATGCGACGTCTTTTAGTGGCACGTGAGCCATGTTCATCACTAACGACGTTGTCACCGTTTGTTGACGATAACTTGATTCCCATGCCGTATGGAGAAAGGTGATCGACGGCAGTTTTCCAGGCTCGATGGATGAAAGGTAGTTCGCGTTTGTACGGGGTGATGGTTGCCATCTCTAAAGGAGAACATCGGCGCAGCCCACCACGGTGTTGTGGCACCCTGGTTTATAGATGAAGCAGTCAAGCAAATGCAGGAATGACCGAAAAGGGCTATGAAGCCTTGTCGGGGCAAACTCCTGCAAAGGAGGGAGGGTAAGTAGGTATGAGTGTTGCCGAGCAATTGCCTAGAAAGCACCAAGTTTCGGACACAACCAATTAGGAATTACAGATATTGGGGTTGCATTATTGAATATGCTTAGCGCCGAAGACAAGTCAATGAAAATTATGGCGTTAAATTGAGATGAAAGTCAGGCGAGGGATTGGGACCCAGGACGAAATGAAGTCTAAGAATGAGTGAAAGTGGCTATGGGGGATGAGATGTGCAACAAAATTAAGTGTGGCTGGCCATGAACCTGGTTGTTTACGTTAAACGTGATTCGATGCGATGATTTATTGGCAAAATCCGCGGGTGTGCCGGCGCATGAAGTTGCGATACGAAGTAGCCGTGAGTATAGGAAAATGTGACTATAGAGAAATAAGTTGGAAGGGCATGTGATGCGGTTGACATATTCCGCGATGCGAAGCGTGAAAAGTGGAAAGAACCCGTCGACGCGTTCCGACTAACCAAGGTAGGCTGAAGGAGGAAAGAACCAATCCTGTAAGGGTCAAGAAATTTGTGTGGCTACGGTCGCATCTTCTAAGTGGCGGATCCATGTGTTACAAGCTCTACAAAAAGGTACGTACCCATTACCTGCGCTGTAAACAGGTACAAGCCACACATTATTCTCTACCTTAGACCCACACTACCTTCCCCCTTTGTTACATTATCACATGAAATGACATAGACTCTTTTTCGAAACTGCGCAAGTTCAACCAGCAAAAGTTAAACGCAGACTACTTAGATAGAAGTACATTATAAAGTGCCACGTACCTACTAGGTATTAACCCAAGCCGAAATATGGTGTTATATATCTCTATTTAATATTTTATTAAATACCTACCTAGGTATGTGATGGTTATATTTGACGTTATTTGAATGGGTCAAGTAATAGGTGATAGATTTTACTAAGTATAAATAGCTTACAAAATATTCCCAACCGTTACCTTTAACATACCTACATTACCTATGTACATTATGTTAAAGCTAACTATTCGATCTCCCCGAACTATATCCTAAAGCGAATCGATATTTATCTACATGTAAATAACCCCAATCTAACATGACGAGATTATATTTATATTGCGTAAAGGTCATCTCAATATACCTTTGCAGACAGAGAACATACCTGCGGAAGGGCTGAAGATATGTGCATTCTATATCATCTAGCCCAGACAAATCCATTCTAGCCCGAAGCCAATAGCCCACGTCCATCATTTGCCTTTCAATATGTGAATAATAGTTTTTGAGCATTTCACGATTTAGGTTTAATAAGCCGTAAATCGAACGTATAAAGCTCCAGCGCTACCTGATACTCTACGAGGGCACGTGGTCTCGGTAGGTCGACTTGTCTAAAACTTGCCCGTTTAGACGAGTGGCCGTTGGATCGAAAAAGGAATAGTCCAAAAAGGTGAATATAACTGCCATATCCTTCAAGCAGCGGATTACATACTAACGATTTTAGTAGCTCGCAACGTATTGCCCCTACACTACTACCTATTGGGCCGTTAATCTTATTATATACACCTTAAAGATGTTTGTAGTACGTAAAGTTCCGGTAGCATTTGCTAATTCTCGTTGAAATGAGGAGCGAGGCTTGCATTATTGGTAGTTGAATCAAAAATGGCGCCATTACTCAACGTTACCGGTTGTAGCATAGGTACCATTGCTGGAATTAAGTGAATCTGGCATATATTCTCTGTATATTTTACCTTCGGACTTGTATTGCCTGGATACACACCATATCTGATATCATGGCATAAACCTCCATTCTAAATATTCTCTACATGCAAAATGAGTGCGTGGTTGCGGAATTCCTCCGTTATTTCTAAGAAAGATGATAATTTAAGCTGAAGTTCAGCGGTACGTAGATACAGTTTCAGCTGCGCGCGGAAGTGACGTCCACGGGTAGGAGGCTGCACAGGGATGGTGGGGTGCAAAGTATAGATCCAATCATAAGTGTTAAACCTTATTAAGTGGGCCCTCCCGCCAATCTTCCTTAGCTGCAGTGAGTCAATGCCGTACCTCCTACGTTGTACCTTCCTAAGATAAACACAATCCATTTCCGATTCACCTAACCCATTTTCTTTGTTCATTCACGCCGAAGCATCCACCTGCCAAAAAAAAATTCCCTTCAATCAATTAAGTCGCATACGTCGCATACGTCGTTCTACCTCTTGGTCCCCTTGTCATTCCTATGACGACCGTCGTTCTACCCGCTTATTACTTTAAGCAAACTAATGATACTCGCCTCTAACAATGGATCGCCCTCGACGATCTCTACGGACTAATCCATCCCGCGCCGCCAAGGTGAAGGCACCACGCCGCTCAACCAGATCAACTGCCGCATACTTCCATTCATACTCGCTTTCATCCGAGTCCGATAACGATTTTGACGATGACAGCGACGATTTCGAGACTAGCCGTCCTCCGATCAAACATACGTTCCCTACCACGCGAAAGCGAAAGAGTACCAACGATGACTACTCACCACCTTCGAAAAAGGTCTTACGCCGAGCTCGTAAGGTCGTCAAAGAAGCTTCTTCAAACGCAATAACTCCTAGTACTCCGGATTCGAATGAGATTACCCCTGCCGCTTCACCTGCTACCCCCTCCAACACCCGTGCATCCCGTCTTCCTTTAGCAAATCTTCCATACCACGTCCTATTATGTATTTTCGATAACATCGCCGCGCCAATTCGTGATCTTTCATCACGGCGTGAAGATGTTTCCGACGCGGTTGGAGATTTGATATCTGCTGCACAGGTTTGCAAGACCTTTCTTGAACCTGCGCTGGCGAACTTATACAAGTGTCCTCCATTCTATCACCACTGGCGATACACCAAAGCTCCTCAGACCTCACTTAGCCAATTCATCGACACTTTGAATTTGTCTCCTAACACCACCATGATAAATTACCGACCCAAAGTTGAGATTCTACAGATGGAAGTGGCATCAACTTTGATACCAAAGTTCGGTACAAACTATTTAAACTTACAGACAGTGGTCCAGAATCTGCCAAGACTATCGAGTATGGAGCTGTACCACGAATCTGACGAGCCGCCTTATCGTAAACTAGACGAGCACGTTCGATTCAAATGTGCTGCAGATGACTTGATGCAAACTTTAGCAGGCCGTAAAGCTAGTGACACGACTGCTCCCACGCAATTGAAAAGTTGGCGTTGGAATTCGCGACTCACTTCGGACTCCCTTTCACTGGATAAGTTGGCGGGGTTTCATTTGAACTCAAGTTTCGCCAGCTTGCAAAAAGTAGCTTTTGTGAACTATCAACTTGCCTCCTGGGGCCTATCGGCTAGGCAACAGTCTAGTGAAGAGATAGAGAGACAAAACCGTGAAAGAGTCACCCAACTTTCTGCCTGTATTTTGGCTTTGCCAAACCTCGAACATCTCATCTTAGAATCCTGTACATTGGTTAATGGCCTATTGTTGGATCAACTTCCCACCTCCCTCAAACATCTTGAATTTATCAACTGCTGGGAGTTAACGGCAGAGGATCTTGGTGGTTTCCTACTTACTCATGGGAACCACTTGCAAAGTCTTACTATCAATCACTGTCAATCGCTGAGCCTAGCATTTCTCCCAGTCTTGCGGTCCGCTTGTCCAAACCTTCAACACCTCTATATGGATTTGTCGTATTTCCGACACCATGAGCACTATGCTGACAATAAACCTGAGTATGATGTTTTGCTCACGGAGAATGACGTACCGGCGTGGCCGTCTTCGATTCGATCTATTGAGATCCTTCATATGCGGAAGTGGGGTCGTAGGGCAGCAGAGACCTTCTTTCAAAGCTTGGTGCGGAGCGCGTCAGACCTCCCCCACCTTCGCCGACTTGCACTGAGGATCGCGCTAGACATAGGTTGGCGCCAACGCCAAGAATTCCGAGAATTCTGGGTCGATAAGATGGCGACAATCTTTAAGAGGAAGACAAGACCGCCAAAAGATTTCAAAGCAGTACGCGCACCACCGGTCAGACCCCAGCGGCAAGATCAGAGGAAGGAGCTAAAGCCGAAGATGTTGACTCCTGCATCGCTACCAAAGCGACGAAGTACGCGAATCGCTAATCTTTCGCCGGCACCAACCTCGTCAGAGGGTGAGCCGAATTACCTTAGTAAGGCCGAACTTACACGAGCCTCGGCCATAAGTAGAGAACTCAAGCGACTCAAAGGAAGCGGATTATTACTAAAGGAACGAGACGCTGACGATGAAGAGAGCGAAGACGAACTAGCTGCTGACCACTCCGATCAGAGTCAATTGGAGCGCAAGGTCAGGAAGGTTTCAAGACCACTACCGGACGATGAATTTATTCATGGTCTATGTGATGTGGTGGATATTCAAGTTGATAACCATCGGCCCATGGAAAGACAGTTCGACATGGAAGACTTTTTGGACTCTCCAGAAGAGTCAGATCCCGATTGGGACGGCGGTGACGCCGACATTTTCGATTGATAGCTCTCTCAAATAGGCCGCTGTTTTTCCTTTATATTATGAACAAGAGATATATGACTTGCATGAGGATGGAAGTGGTACGGATGGAAATTATTCTCATGAACTTGGCGTTGGATGGTAAGATCGGACATTACTAGATATACGTCATCACTGACACAACTCTCCCACATATGGAGTTTTGATTGGCAAGGCATCCAAGGCGGCGCCTAACGTCTCTGAGATACAGAAGGCTTGAAATTTGCATGTTGCATTGCTGAATGGCTTATAAATAGATGCTACATATGCATATTCCTGGTACCTTAGGCATACCTAGATAAATTCGAAAAAGAGTTACAACGATCTGAATAGTGCCCACTAAGAAACGTGTCGGTGGGGAATGAAGCCCTCCCCGATGTGCTTCAGTACTTGGTTTAGGAAACCGGGTAGTTAACTAACTAATACTAGGTAAGTTTAAACTAAATGAACACATGTAATTCATTCATAATACGTATTTATTTAGTGTTAATCCTACGCCATGGTAAATATTACGTATATAATGTTCTTTCCCATTGAAATTGTCGGTTCTAACCTACGACTCTTTTTCACCTTTGTGCTTAGCGCAGAGAGGTAAAAGTACCCAAATTATCTGTACTGTATCCGTTGGTTGACTGGGCACGTACTTAAAGGTAAGCTCTACCTGCAGCTGCTCTATCATAAAACTGTCAATTTTTCATTGAGTTTCTCGTTTACATAGAAGCATAGGTTAGGTAGTATCATGAAACCGATTAGGTGTTATTAATAATGTGTGGTTGAAAGAAGGTTCTTTGTGAACAATTATACTGCATCCGGAAGCCGTAGTAATTTTAACTACTTCTAATTGCTTAATGGTGACAATGTTAATAATAGTATTTCGACAAACCATTATATCGAAACAAGTACTGCAATCGTTTCCCTCTACTGGGGAGTGAACTGTCAGGTAATTGATACAATGCCGTGTCACGTAGGTAACTAAAGAAGGCTTCTTAGGAGAGAGGCAGATAAATTATTGACGTGACATAGAAAGATTTGCATGCAGTAAGCTTTGGTCCTAATATAAGACAGCACTAAAGTGGCAATTAATAGACCTTTCATAGGAAATGATTTTATTGATTCGTACTTAGTAGTCAGGTCGGTGGTCGGTGGAATATAGAGTATAGAAACTCGTCATAGAGATGCGGCTAGGCTTTTCCACGAGGCCCTTTATTTTATAGATTCCTTTCAAGTTACCTGGGACTACGATTTGCGTAAGGCTACCCTACAAATTAGGCCTTCCTAGCTTGAGGGTCTCTTTGTTCTGTCAGTTAACCAATTGCTGCAAGCAGCACAATGGCGCACTTGATGATTATGGTCTTCCAAATATGTATATCCCTATTTTCGGGCCACGAGCAGGATGAGCTTAACTCTACATCGTCTTGCTTTCCGAATTAATCATACGACGCGCAGGCTACGGGCCTCAAACACTAAATCAAAATGGATAACATGGATGCAATAATGGAGGATGTCCCGGAGGATTTTGACGCCAGTGTATACGGGAGCCCTCAAAACTTTTCAGAACATTACAGAGCTGTAAACGCCCTCTGGGCTCATTATCGAGCGGAGGGCGGAACCTACGAAGGGGGCTTTAGAAACTATCGCGTAGATAGAGAGGAGTGGGCAGAAGCGCCGTTCCCGAGACCAGGCGAGATCAATCCTCGAGACTGGGTCATCAGGCAAAACTGGAAGCGGACCCCGTACAAGTACGATACGTGGGAAAGTACGTGGCCGCCGTTCGTGCTCAATACGTCGGATCTATGGGACCAGCCGTATAGGGCTCAGATTAGGCAGAGATGTCGCGATGCTAGAACCTTTTTCGAGAATCGTCAGCCAGGAAATGTTATGTTTCTGAAAGTTCTGGGCTACGGCGGGAATGGCATAGCTCTGAAGTTCGCACGCCTAAATCCACCTAAAGAAATGGTCATTAAAATTGGTCGCAAGGGCTGGTTCAGCCAGGAAATTCGTCGCGAAGAACGAATGTTAAAGGTAACGTGGTGGCAGCAAGAAAAAAAAAAGCCCTTGGAGATCTTCTAACAGCGTAGTAGGAAGTAGCTCGCGGGGCTCATGCCGTCCAGATGATCAGTCGGCCCGACATCTTCCAAGCAGACAATCCGCCGTATAAGTACGATCTGATAGATCAGTTTGATTCAAGCGACGAAGACGACGACGATGTCCGTTCCCTACCTGACTCGGAGCATGAGATCCCGGATGAGAACCGTATCTATAGGGGGTGGAATGATACTCGGAGATACACTTTTGAAAACGATCCCGAAGACGTCGAGGCCAAGTTTCGGCATCACCAGGATAGATTAAGAGAGCAGGATGAGAAGATCGTTCGTGAGGTCCATAATTACGTTGGCAATGACGAAGGTAATCCCCAGATCCGCCACGACTTCATCATCTTAGAGTACCTGAGCAATGGCGATCTGGGAAACCTCATCCAAAGGATTGAGAAGGCCAATATGCCTAAAAGAGAAAAGAGGGTTCCAAACCGTGTCCTTTGGTCATTCTGGTTTTGCTGTACGTTAAATCTTCTCTGCTTGCTGTGCCCACCCCCCTCCTATATGTCGTGACTAATGATATTCGCAGTGGTTAGGGCATGCGTTGGCTTGGAGTAAGTTCTTGGACCTCAAGAGAACCCTTATCTATTTACTCAAAGACTGGGTAATATCGTGTACCTAGGTAAATTGTACTGACATGATGGGTTCTGGCAGGTTTCCTCCGCGACTATACCATCCCGAACGACATGAAAGACATGATCCAGAAAGGGTAGAAGCGGCGTTGGCGGAAGCGGCTCGTTCAAATCCCGAAGGCGGTCCTGATCGGTGGAAGGGTATAGGAGACAACCTCTACGAAGAAGTTCCGCCCCTCGCTAAGAGATATTCTGGAAGGCGGTTGGTCCATTTTGATATCGACGCTCAAAATAGTATGAGACTTTCCTCCTATCCTCCCATATCATGAGACAAGACTGACTATATATTTCGAAGTCCTCATCGGTGGGCCGGACAGAACCCCTAGGGACGGCGAGCATGCTATAATTCCTAGGCTAAAGGTAGGCTGGTAGTCTAGAACATAACCTTGATTTGTCTTCTCCTATGCTGACTTCAGCTTAGCTGGCGGACTATGGACGTATGCGGAGAATAAAGCCTAATAAGGGAAAGTAAGCTGCACTGTTGTCCTTATTATATATCTTGGTATATACTGATGATCCAAATCCAGTCAGTACTATCTTCGGCATCGTTTCACTGGGAAGTACGGTCATTATGCTCCTGAACAATTTGGAACGGAATGGGATTATTTGAAAATTATAGACACAATGGGGTGGGAAGTTTCCGAACAAAGGGTAGCTGGAAGTTACGGATCACCTACGAACGTATGGGGGATTGCATTGGTAAGATTCATATATATATATATATATATAATATGGAAGGTTGTAGATGACCTAACGTTTGGACAGACCTTATGGACACTCATGACAGTGTCTCGCCCGCCGATTCCACCTCAGCAGAGCCCGGAAGATCCGATTCACTATGCAGCACTGCTCATGGATGACCCTGAGTTGAGTTACATAGACGAAGACCTCCGGAGAACAATTACGCAATGTATGAGGCACTACCCGGATGAGCGACCAACACTAGATGTTTTAATGGCGCAGGCGAAAGAAGGCCATAGAAGGAGGTTCGCTGGAGAAACCGACCACATGATTAAGAACTGGGTTCAAACATTGGTACGTAATAGAGTAGATTGTAGCCTGGCCGCAGCTTTGATATATTCAAGAGCCCCTTGTTATTCATTTGATGGATCCTTTGGCTAACATTGTTCTAATTAGTACGTAAAACGACTGCTCCCCTTTAACCCTTTTTACAGCTATCGATTTTACTTTTTGGGTTGAAGAGTGTGTATTCTACGAATAAGGTATGAGATTACTAACATATATTTTCACCATATAGCATCTACGATGCCGTTCGGCCAGATGACGACCCTCCTCTGGACCCATATGGACCGTATCCTTATCCTGAAAATGTGGTGGATCAGGACCCCCCCGGACCTCCCGGACCTCCTGGACCTCCTGGACCACCCGGACCGCCTGGTCCGCCCGGCCCACCTCCCGCTCCTCAACCACAGCATGTCCTCCCAGTCCATCCTCTTGGCCCGATAATAGCTCCGCCAGCAGATGGAGACGTCGTAGAGGTTGTAGTGGAATGGGAAGAAGCACATGCAGATGGTGAAGATGACGAGGAAGAGGAAGAAGAAGAAGAAGACGAAGATAATGACGGTGTAATCGATGACGGGGGCATGCATGGAGGTCACGGGGAGGTTGTATGGGTCATTCCGGGCGAGGACGATGAAGAAGTAGTTGACGACAACGCCGAAAACATTGATCCGCTCCAAGGGGTTGACGATGGTGACGTTGTAATGGACGACGCACCTGGAGGACCTCCGATTCAGGGTAACCCAGTACCATGGTTACCGCCAGGGCCACCACCGCAACCGCAACCCGTTCAATGGCTACCGCAGGACGTACTTCAACAACCACAAGGTCCTGTACAATGGCTACCGCCGCAACCACAGCCACTTGGTCCACTACCACCACAAGGACCCGGATTCCCCCCCGGACAAGGACAAGGACAAGGACAAGGACAAGGGCTCTTCGGACAACCACAAAACAACATACCTGGGCTACCCGAACGGCCGCCCCGCAGGAATTTTGCAAACAGAATCGTGCGGCGACTTCGACGAGGCCGTAGTCCTCCAAGACACGGACAACCTCTGCCCCGGCGACGCCGCAGAGACGCTCTCGCCGAGCGGCTCCGAAGTAAGTACCTACCTAACCTACCTACTTTTTCTCACGTCTCGCGATATGTATAGAGCAAATAAATATTGACTCATTGATTTTTTTTTATAGATATTTTCGACCGCAATAATAGAGGCAATCAATGATAACCTCATCGGGCGCCAATTAGTGTGCTTAGCTTATAAGGTATTTACGTATGTTTTCTTCTAGAGTAGGGACGAAGTCGGTATCGGTATTCGTAGGTCGTTTTGTTAGTTACCTACCTAGGTAGGTAGAGATAGCTTAGGTAGGTAGCTCGTGTAGTTTTAGGTATTTTGTATATAGGTACTTTAGGATATTCGCTGATAAATTTATGTGTTCTGTTTCCCTGTCCCCCTATCTTCCAGAGATCTCTTATTTGCATGCATATACGTAAACTCATTAATTGCAATAACATTAGCGCTTAACTGCATAAATAGCCTAGTAGTCTTGCCGACGAAAGACTGACGACATCAGACCACATTAGTATTATAGTCCACCGAAGTCATTTGCTACATGCTATAACTGTTAAACCATCTCCCGTCGATAGATATAGCCATGAAGAGACCATTCTCGTATTTAGCATTTGAATCTCACTACAAATTATATTGTTTAACAAAGATGTTTTACGGCTATAAACTAAAGACAAAATCTGCCTACTAACAGGGATGTTAGCTGTAAACTAAAGCTGAGATTGATGACGTAGGAGCTCCTCGAATTACCGGGCAAACGTCAACAAAAATAGGTCTACTTAACTAATACTTATCTTCAATTTGTCTTTCAGTGAAAGAGTAAGCTTGCTTGTTTGCATCAGGAACATCAGGGAAATCAAGCGCGCAAAATGGCATCCATGTTTCAGAAAGCCAGTACTTTCCTAGGTGGCGGCGACGGAGACGAATCTCGAAGACAGGATGAAGAGGGCGAGTCCCTTACCACCGTTTTAGAAACGGACGAAGACCGCAGCTCACTTACAATCCTCATTTCTGACATCACTGAACTCATGCGGAGACGACTCGAGGACATTTTCGATCCCAAGCAGACGGGTTCTCAAGACGACCACCTTTCTGCGCTAGCAAGTGACAACGGCGAATCAGAAGATCCGGATAAATTAAGCGATGAGGAGCGAGAGAGGAAAATGCAAAAGGCGCTGGAAAAGCAAAAGGCGGAACTTGCTAGACGCGAAAAGGAGGTTGGCGAAGAGGAAATGGTTGCGCTCAAGACAAGCGCATTGGAGTTTTTCGATAGTTGGAGAGACGCTGTCGTGCTACGCGTCGGGGAAGTAGTCAACTCTAGGAAAACAGCCGAGAAGCACTCAAAACAAGCGGATCCGGAACTTGCAACCCCTCAACCCGAATCTGAACTAGAAGATGTCAAGACTGATGAGCGCGAGGATACGATTGCCGAAGCGCTGTCGAAGATATATCCTCCCGTCGAAACCGCGCTGCGCAAGATGTCCAAGGAGAAGCGGATATTGATCCTCCACTCGGTCCTCCTGCTCCTGCTCAGCCTAGAGCACTATAACGCCTACTCCCGGGTTCTCCTGCTGTACTTGACTACCAGCCTGGGTCTCTCGGCTGCGGTTCTCTCGGAGGACGAGAAGAAAGTCGCTCGCGGGCTCCTCTCGGCGGCTGAGAAGATGTCGGCCGACGAGGAGACGAAGAAGAGAGCGGAAGAGAACCGCACCGCGCGGAAATGGAAGATGGGCGTCGCTGGGGTTGCTGGCGCTGCCCTCATCGGTATCACCGGGGGGTTGGCTGCTCCTCTCCTGGCTTCTGGCGTTGGCACCGTACTAGGCGGAATTGGGCTCGGGGCTACAGCTACGGCGGGTTATCTGGGTGCGTTAGCGGGTAGTGGTGTCTTAGTAGGGGGTCTGTTTGGAGCTTATGGCGCCAAGATGACAAGCAAAGCTAGTAAGTATTAAGCAAACCCCTTTATCAGACCCCTAAAAAACCATGCACCCGATCTTAAGATCTAGTGGTACATAGAATAAGCCTGGCAGCTCTACATTACTGGCAGCGTTTACTTACTTTCGATATTCTCAGTGGAACAGTACACTCGAGACGTAGAAGATTTTGCCTTCGTCCCTATCGAAAGACCAGGCGAAACCGAGGTCGAAGCCCGCCGCCTGCGGATCGCCATCGGTATTTCCGGCTGGTTAGACGACAAAGACGAGGTCGTCAAGCCCTGGCGATGTATCGGTCCAGGTCAAGAATCGTTCGCTCTCCGCTTCGAGCTCGAAGCGCTGATCAATCTGGGGAACGCGCTTACGACCCTGGTCACTTCCGCGGCTTGGTCCTACGCAAAGTCTGAGATCATTAAGCGCACTGTTTTCGCCGCGTTGTCCGCTGGCTTGTGGCCGTTGAGCCTACTGGTACGCACGACGTTACCCCCCCTGAACCGCGCCTATTCGCATTGGACATTAAGCTGTCCTCTATGCGATTTCGCATTTACATACATCGGATCCCATTCTTTCCTTATTACGTCCTACCGATAATGTCGTCATGATTTCTACGAAAAGTGTAAGCAGTAGTCACTATATAACGCTAACATAAAAATGTAGAAAGCTAGCCACATCATCGACAACCCCTGGAGCATCGCCAACCAGCGCGCCCAGAAAGCCGGCGAAGTCCTCGCCGACGCCCTCATCAACAAAGCCCAAGGCGAGCGGCCCGTCACATTCGTCGGGTACTCCCTCGGCGCCAAGGTCATATACGTATGCCTGCAGCAGCTCGCGCAGCGTAAAGCCTTCGGCCTCGTCGAGAACGCCGTGATGCTAGGCGCCCCCACGTCCAGCAGTTCCACCGACTGGCGCCGCATCCGCTCCGTGGTCGCGGGACGAGTCGTCAACGCGTACAGCGCGAACGACTACATCCTCGCATTCCTATACCGGAGCAGCAGCATCCAATTCGGCGTAGCGGGGCTGCACCCCGTTCTCGATGTCCAGGGCGTCGAGAATGTCGATGTGGGGGATTTGGTTAAGGGCCACACGTTATACCGGCATGCGACGGCGCCGATTCTCAAGCGTATCGGTTTCGAAGATATTGACCTGCGGGAGATTGGACGTGAGGAGCATCAGTTAGCGGAGCAGGAGAAGAAGGAAGAGGAGCAGCGGAAGACTGCCGAGAGCGGCGCTAAGCAGGAAGGCACTGGCATCAGTGTTGGCGAGGGAGAGGCTAGGAGAATGGAACGAGAAGTTGAACAGAAGAATACTTCAGATTGATCCGCGGGATTTAGGAGTGAATAATCGATTTACTATTCATGACGAACTTATAGTTTTTGGTATACTGTACTACATACCTACCTACACAAAGGACCTAGGTAAGCTAGCCAAGGTAATAACTGTATGGGAGGTTATATCCCCCGTGGTAGTAATTAGTGAGGGCACCCTCGTAAATTTGGCGGATCGACCACAGCTCAATACGATTTATCCTCATTCACAACCGACCCTCGAAAATCCTTTGGCCGACGCTTTACTTCTCGGACACGGCTCCCGTATATTCTCTATCATTCACAAATTGATAAACATAATGGATGGCCTCTATCAACTACCTACCCCCCATACTTCTCTCGCTAGGATATTTCTACTAGTTAGATTATTTCACTCGAAGAGTTTCTTTTCACCCACTCTCGACTCCTTCAATTCCAGCCTATATAATTTATCTATACAATGACATTCTCGTCTATCTTTGGTACTTCCATTCATTACCCGGTATATCTGGGTATCTTCTCTCAAGCTCTACCCGGGACGACAAAAATCTCTCTGGTCTCATTTTCTACAGTGCATAGTCAGCATTCCGGAACGCCTCATTATAGATAGTTTAATTTGGCTCTGACTTCGTCAAGTCGATTACCTCAACATTGGTAATGAGCGATAAGTCCGTTTTCTGCCGCTTATGAGGCACACTATTTTCTACCTCGATTAGATCTTGATTCTCTCCATATTCTCTAGCGAGGAAGAGCATCGGCCTCTTTTTCGAAGTGCGCTCGTAACTGGTTATAATGTTAGGTAACTCAGTCCCAGATGTTGAGCTTTTCTTTAGCTTATCATTTGAGCCAAGATTTCTGCAGTTGCCATTCTCGTCAGGCGACTTGGTAATTTTCATCGTGGAAAGTCTCGTCTGTCCTGAGGGGTTGCTCGATGAATCGAGTTTAGACCCCGATAGTTCTTTCTGGACATGGCCTGGAAGACTTCGATCGCCCGTGTTATCCTTAACGGCGCTCTTTTTCGGCCGTCCTCTAGACACCCTTTCAGTTGGTTTTTCGACCAGATGTGGTAACCCCAGACGGACTACGCAATCCAAAAGGGTGGCATTGACCTTCTTGAACTCATGTGGCAAGTCCGTTAATAGCTCAGACTTGAAGATGTCGAGCAATTCAGGAATCACAAGTATTGGATCTACGGCGAGAGTCGTCTTTTTCGTGACGCGGTTTGTAGTTTTTTCCGTGATACCGAAGTCAAAATAGTTGGCATACAAGTCCTGAGCTCTCGCTCGAAGGCGGTTGTTGAGCTCGATTGGTACTAGGTACTCCACGGGCCAAGTAATAGGTTTTCTCGAGTGAAAGTGACCTAGGAGAAATTCACACTGTGCAGATAAGTTGGGCCCAAATGGGCGAAACCAGTTGCTTAACAAGCATCTCAATGTTTTATCTGAGGAGACTTGCGGGCAAGAGCAATTTTCTAAGATTTTCGTATTGGGGAATGTTTTCGGAGGAACGGTGAAGTTTCTGTTTGGGAAAGTGTCCTTGACTATGCGAAAGAGCATAGCACGCCATTTACTGAGTTCACTGTGATGGTTTGACACAGAGTTAGCCAATACGACTGCCATTTCTTGGAATTTAGGATGCTTGGCCATTGTAAGGATTGTACTTGGGCCGATATTTTGAAGGCCATCCGCATAGTCACAGCCGACAAGAATGGCATACACTAGTAAGCCTTCTTTTGTTAGCCCACTGCGCTGGGCGATACTTTCAGCTGTGTAGACAATAACAGTGTCTTCACTCTTGAATTCACTGCCTTCGGGCTTATGAAATTGGATCATTGTCGTACATCCAAACATGAATACGTCACTGTCTTCAGTCCAGACGGCGTCGACGATACCAAGGCTCTGCATCTTGGCGCATTCTGCTTCAGCTTCTCCAGGGGCTTGGTGATATGGTACGCCTAAGTGGTATAAGAGCTGTTTTAAGAGGGCAACATTCGATTCGCTGTAGTCTTGGCCAGCAGGACGGCGTTTCCATGGCTTATTCGGGCCATCAAATACGAATGTAAGTTGAACGTTCATCCGCAGTAAGTAGCAAATGCGCTCCATTATTCGCAGCTCTTTAGGATGGGAGCCTGGAGATTCTAGCTGAGGGTTTAGCGTATGATCACGTAGAGCCTGCAGCTATTATAATGTTGTTATTAAGGATTTACGTACTTCTCTTGATCTCAGCTTCCTTTTCTTTTGTAACATTTTTGAACCACCAATTGGCTTGGTCGATGGCAATTCGTAAGGGTCGACCATGGATCTTGAAATATTCCGAAGACCATTCAGAAATCGATCGGGTCTGGCTCACAGCCCTGTCCCTCAAAGAAAATCTGGGGTTACTTGTTAGACAATAGGGATATGGTGGAGCTTTCTAATTTCACATACCCCTTAAGACCCATCGTGAATGCGAAATAAAATATTATTTTTCCAGTCTCGCCTCCAGTACCGGCGACGAAGAAACGAGTTAATGACCTAGATAAAGGTCATTCGGCAAAGCGTGATGATCGTAGATGGGATCAATAGAAATGGCTGTCTCCGTATATAAATTGATAGGCGTGTGGGCTGTCGGTGTGACTACCTGTTTTGTATAAGTTGATGTAATTTTGAAGTTGGAAAGTATTTGATGCGCAACAAAAGTAGGGGCGGTATCTGGGGTGTCAAAAAGCGTAGTTGGCAGGCGCATTGACACTTTGAATAAAGTTAGCACTTAGTTTCAAGCATTGTCTCACAGCTGTTGTTTCCCTCCAACTCTCGAAGCAACAACATACAAAAAAGACTTTTATTCTTACCTAACCTGAGGCAAAAAGTGTAACGTATAATATCAGTTAAAGTCATATAAGTACTTTATGTAAGCTCGACACATACTAAGATGCATAAAACCATGTAATCGACAAGAAGGTGTTGATGACGTATCTTCCAGTTATGACATCTACCTATGCTAAATTTCAGGAACAATTGGGTACACTTTCAAAGGTATGGACAATATGGAAATAATGCGACGTAATGTGATATTCTACAGAACCATCCACTCAATAGTCGTCAAGGTCAATCTCTGCATTCCTCCTCCGTATTTGGATTCTCGACTTCTGGTCAACAGCGTTGACACCCTCAAAGACTCGCGGGGCCGGTCGGCCTTCCTCCGGAATGAAACGCCAATCGTACTTGAGTAACATATGGCACAACGCAATCTTTACCTCATTCGACGCGAAGAACCGTCCGGGACATGCGTGCTGACCGTGGCCGAAAAGAGTATGTGCTGGACTAGTGGTCACAAACTGCCAACTGTTCTCTTGACCAGGTTGCTGTCTCATCTTTAGGAACCTGGCGGCATCGAACTTCTCGGGCTCAGGATAAATCGTCGGGTCCATGAAGTTACCCGCAACCACGATGCGCGAACCCTTCGGTAACACGGTTCCATCGGAGAGCTCTATGTCCTTCTCTACGTATCGATGCATAGTAGCTAACATTTTGTGGTTAGCTTAGGCGGGGGGAAGAATGGTGGGAGGGAAGACATACTTGCACCCATAGGTGTGAATCGTTGCCCCTCCTTGAGGAAGCTATCCATCAGCTTGAGTTTATACAGGGAAGTCTTTGCCCATCCATGCTCGCCAATAACCTCAATAATTTCCTGTCGAAGCTGCTGAGCCACATCAGGGTATTCGCAGATGTCCAATAGTGCCGCACAAGTTGTCTCCGTGGTCGTGTGAATAGCAGCCATAGTCAGTGAAAGCTGTCCTGCGACGTAATCGGCATCTCGGCCTTGAGCTATTTCATACATCCAACCGATTGTGTCCGCAACCTTCGGCGGCTTCTCACCCGCTGCACGTGCTGCGTTGACCGCAGCTTTGCGGCGTTCTACCTCGGGATTGATGAGCTTTCGTGCGTCTCTAACGGCGTTCCGAAGGGATCTCGACTGTGGGATCAGTACATAAGCGAGAGGACGCAGAAACGAAGGTACAGCCCTCATGAGACGCGAGACGAGAAATGAGTCCACAGTATACGACTTTGCAATATCGAGCCATCTCCGGTTCCGGCACAGCTCCCTTCCCAAGAATACCCTTGATGAAAGTCGAGCGACTATTTCGAGCATATCGTCTCTGATGTACCTAGTGGTCCACTCCTTGTTGTCACCGAAGACATCATGGAGTGATGCCGCTGTTTCGTCTACAAGATCGTCCGTAACCAAGTTGAGCGATTGGGTTAACTTCACCCGTACCGTGTCCTGGATCAGATGCTCATCACGCAGGCCTAGACGGTGAGCCTCGAAGCCTGGATAATTTACCATAAAATCCTGAAGCTATTAGTTAAATTGGAGACCTTATAGCGGGTGGGGGAGTAGAGTAGATTACTTTAGCAAAGGCTTTGTTGAAGTTCAATGAGGGGTGGTTGCGAAGCTCGTCAGCGAACCTATTCGGCAGAACAATCTTTGGACCTGTCCCAGTCATGACTTGAAACGGCCCAGAAAACTATTGGATGAATTAGCAGCATGTTTTCAATAAGAGTATGCCAAGGTAACTATACCCGTTTCACACCTTCGGCTACAGCTTTCCTGCCGTGCCATAACCAAGTTTTTCTTGGACTCTGTCCGTCGACTGTTATAACTGGAAATCCAGCAAAAGGTCGATCTGCGGTAACCAGAGAGTAGATAAAGCCAAGTACCAGAGTAGCAATAACCACCTGAATAGATACTGGTAGCCCCTGAGGGATAACACGCTGAATGGCCTCCATTTTGAATGCGGCCGTCGTTAATGTGTTAGAATCACAAGCTATAGCCTCTGATTGGCTAGCCACACATCAACGCACGTCTGATGAACGTTTCGTAGAATCAATTGAACTCTTTTGATATGGGGTAAATATATTGATAATTAGTATAGTTTGATAGAACGCGTTTTGTATGACATTTCTATGTTATTTTCATCCCTCGGGAGTGCGGGGCGAGTCTAAAGATCTGGTTGGTTGCAAGATTTGTGGCGGCACTAATGAAGCAAACAAGATGAAATAAACAAGACTTGATAGGCACCTACCCAGTTCATGTATCACAAACCCGAGATATCGGAAAAGGGGATCGACTTTATACTCCCTTACAGTTCCCGGCAATTTGCTCCAGAACGTGAATATTGCCGCTCATCTCTTTCATATCTTACTACTGTTTCACGTCTCCACGTGGTGCCTACGGTAGCGAGGCCCCCCGGGGCCCATCACCGGTAAGCTAACCGTTCCAGGTTCGAGCCATTCCATGATTCTTATTACTATGTGTATCCAGAGCTGTGTAAGTGGTGCATACAGGTTAGAAACCCCGCCTAAAGTTACATAATCTGACAGGGTCGCTTAGCATGACTTATATAGTCTATAACCATGAGGTACAGCGACGAAGTCTTGTAGTATTATGCAAGAAAATCCCCAGTTGAAAACCCAATAAGAAGCCTTTCGCCTTGCCGAATACGGATACGTGATACGGAGTTGCACAACGTCGGTTCGGCTGTTGAGTAACCCGATGCACATCTTGCATAAACCCTGACGTCAACTTTATACCAGCTGATTTTTGCATCAATATCCGACCAATTGGAATTGCTGAATCACGAATACAATCTACTTGATTAAACAAAAAAAACCCCTCCGCTATTCTCTCCGCAGAATTTCTGCACGCACGGTAATTATACCCACCATCGAGTCCGAGGTAACCTTATCCTGACTACATAAGGACATCTACTCGCTATCTGTTTCGAATTATTTACTGATAAGGAAATATACTAAAGAAAAGAGTGGTTGAAAGACGAGGCCTGCGACACTAAGTACAAGTTAAAAAATTTTGAAATGAGATTTGGCGGTTCGAATAGCTTTAGCGCGGGGTTAGGCGTGTTGAATATACCAGCATACATGTAGGTTAGGGTACCTACCTTATGTACCTATACTCAAGCTGAACTTAAAGGAGTCAACTCGTATAACAAGTAAGCGTATATTCCAAATAGCATGCGAGTTGCCGGTTATTTCTAAATTTAACATAATATAACGTAAGTAATTAAAAGGAAACACTCAAGTTATTTCATTATTTGTCAACTCTCTCACACTTTGCACCATTGACTCAAGCACGTCCGCTCGTATTGTCTAAGTTGACAATATAACTCGAAATATAAGTAAGTATGGATGAAGCTCTTGAAAAAGACTTTACGTATATGATTATTTCTAGATATAAAATTCAATGTCTTTAAATACCTCGCAACGCTCTCAGATGGGTATTAAGTAGTGCACGCCACTTTATTGGTGCTGTCTACGTAAACACGACGACACACCCCTTAGGGTGCGGTCGTTAAATATATGCAGACAGTACTAATAGTTTATATTTGACATGTAATAAATGAACTAATAGAGACTAACCTTAGGATTTATTTCTGATAGTATTATGGGACAACCGAGTCTAAACCCATTCAAAGTCTACTAGCGTTCCAACACGTCTTTATGCTCTCGTTTAAGCTCATCTACGACTTTAAAGCTAAGTTCAATTATCATAGATCATTTGTTATGTTTCCATAAACGGATACCATAGTGTTTATTATATCAGGTCCCCACTTCTTATGCTAGGATTGAGAGTAAATTTAATCATAGCCTCCAAAACAGCTCGTCGGGAAACGTGAACACCCATCATGATCCTCCAACGACACAATAAGAAGTCAATATACCCGCATGGATAAATCAGCACCCGCAATATGCCACGTTGAAGGATTATATTTATTCCATATTCTGAACCTAAAATTTCTCCTTCAGACTAACTGATACGTACATTGCGAGGCATGTCTTCCTGAGGTACTCAATGGATAATAGGAGAAGCTTTAATTTGATCATGGTAACTGGGCGCCCGAAAAAAAATCTTTCTACCCAACTTTAAGACGCGTGCCAATGTGAATTGGTGACAAACTTAATGCCTTAATACATATTATGTAATTGAGCTTCTGTAGGAGGAGGATGCAGTTGAGTACCTGAACAACAGCATGAATGAAGACAGTTCTATCATGTTAACTAATGGAAGTCAAGAAACGGCCACTTGTCAAAAGAAAACTTAGTTGAAAAGGATAACTAACTACCTAATTATAAACTCTGACCTCCATTGTTGCTAATATACTGACTAATCAGCCCGACTTCTACGGAGTTTTCTACGGAGTTTATGCACACGCCGCCGTTATCACCAACCCGACTTACTCCATTTAGCTAAGGCCGTCCGCGGGCCCCGTCTTGGTCGACATGCGATTCCTACTAAAGGTGCCCTTCGCCATTACATCACTTAAGAGATATGAAGAATCATAAATAGGTACGCGGGGTGGGAAAGCATTTCCGCACCTGTGGCTGCGGATCTTTGCGGATTTTCTAGGGATGTTGCGGCTGTAAGTGCACATTATCGCCGTCTAATCTCGATACGGTGCCATTAACAGGCAGACGTTCTTGGAGAATGGACTATGTATCGAGAGTCATTATATCAAGGCAGGCGGTGTTACTTATTGTTCGACCAGGGGAAGATGCGGGATACAAATACTAGCCTTCCCGCCTCGAGTTCTGCAACCTGAGTAGATAGCCATAAAACTAAATCTCTAGCGGATAGAATTCTCATCTTTGATTTTTGAAAACGATCTTGGAAAACTCTCCTAATCTATACACGATCAACACTATGGCTCCCCCTAAAACGCTCCCGACTGGCCAACTAGGCAAAGACGGTCCTCTTGTTCCCAGGCTTGGGTTCGGCTTAATGGGTCTCAGTGTTGGAACAGGCGAAGTAGCGTATGTGAAATTAACCCGAGAACCTCACTAGAGCAGCTCGCAAACTAACCAAAAATATATAAAAAGCCCCGATGAAGAACGATTTAAAGTTCTCGACCGAGCCTGGGAGCTCGGCGAGGTATTTTGGGACAGCGCGTTTGCCTACGGCGACAACGAGGATCTCTTGGGCAAGTGGTTCAAGCTGCACCCGGAGCGACGGGGAGACATCTTCCTAGCCACCAAATGGGCCCTTGAGTACGGCGGCGATGCCAACCCGGAGATCTATATCGACAGCACGCCCGAGAACTGTATTAAAAGTTGCGAACGGTCTTTGAAGCGCTTGGGAGTCGACAGCATAGATCTGTTCTATTGCCATCGCTTCGATAGTACAACACCTGTTGAAAAGTCTGTAGAGGCTATGGCGCAACTCAAGAAGTATGTTGAAAACCCACATCTAGAAGCTAAGGATGGGTGCTGATATCAGGAATTAGGGAGGGCAAAATCAAATATCTTGGTCTGTCCGAGTGCTCTTCCGCTACGCTCCGACGTGCTCATGCCGTCCACCCCATCACGGCCGTCGAGGTAGAATACAACCCCTGGTCGCTCGAAATCGAAAGCGAGGATGGTACCAACTTGCTCGCCACATGCCGAGAGCTAGGAGTTGCCATCGTCGCTTACTCGCCCCTCGGCCGCGGGTTCTTAACCGGCCGCTACAAGTCCCGTGACGACTTCGAGCCAAACGACTACCGCAAGAATTTCCCCAGATTCAGCCCGGAGAACTTCCCCAAGAACCTAGAGCTGGTCAAGAAGTTCGAGGCCTTCGCGGAGAAGAAGGGTCGCACGCCAAGCCAATTGGTTTTGGCGTGGATTATGGCCCAGGGAGAGGATATCTTCCCTATCCCGGGGACTAGGAATATCAAGTATCTCGAGCAGAACCTCGGCGCGTTCGATGTCAAGCTTACTGCCGAGGAGAGCCGGCAGATTAGGGATCTCATTGGGAATTTGCAAGTTGCGGGGCACCGAAACTTGACACTTGCAAATGTCCCGCCACAACATCTACAGGACACACCCCCCTTGAAATGAGTTCGACGGATAGGTTCTTACGGCTGTCCCATAGATTAACTAGCGAGTAGAAGTAGCCGAATTAAGTGTGCACTTATACTATATTATAGTTAGCTAGTCGCTCGTATGGAGTGACGAGGATCGTCCCACTAGATGCTATCGATTCGACACAAATTTAGTAGAGCTTGCTAGTTTGCTAGGAGCATCTCGTGTAGATCGGACTGACAGATTAGGTCCTGAACATATATATCGGTAGTTAATCCACGCTATAGCCACCAAGATGTAATGTTTCAGAGGTCTAAGCCATCGCATTTTTAGGCTCATCTATCCCTAAGTCTTTCCGAAAATCAGGCCCCGGTTTCTCGCCATTACCATTATGTATATATATATATATTCATTATTCTTCCTCTCCTAAATTTTCG
The DNA here is from genome assembly GCA_002120325.1 of Daldinia sp. EC12. Lineage (NCBI taxonomy): Eukaryota > Fungi > Ascomycota > Sordariomycetes > Xylariales > Hypoxylaceae > Daldinia > Daldinia sp. EC12. Next base: position 36,236 of record KZ112982.1, read on the forward strand.
TCTTCGTCCATCTCATCGTCCTCTGCGGCGTCATCGTCGTCGTCATCATCATCCTCTTCGGAACTCGTCCCCGAGCCCTCACTCTCACCCTCAGACCCAGGGTCATAATCTTCCTCGTCTTCATCTTCTTCATCTTGCAGTTGCTGCTCGGCTTCCATCTGTGCCCTCTCCAGTTCCGTCATGCCGTCTTCCCTGGTCTGTCCGTTGGCTTCTTCCCCTTCTGCGTCTGGGTCTTTCTTCCCCTTCGCATTTTCCGCCAGTTCCCTCTTCGCCTTCCGTTGATCGGCCATGCTTCGATCCTGCAGTCTGTGGCGCATGACGTAGTCCTCGTTGATGCCGCCATAATCCTCCTGGTCTAGCATAGAGAATTCCATCTCCTCGGTCGTCTCGTCCCCGTTTTCGCCCGTAAACACCTCAACTACCATGTTGAATGTACGCTGCAACACGCTCGTGTAGCTGATGGCCGCAATTTTGTCCAATGGGATAAACAGAAGCGGCTTCTTGAAGCCCCACAAGATCCCGTTTTCTAGAAAGAATAGGTACCCGTCTTTTGAGCCCCTGAATGCCTTCACATGAACGGCTGCCTCCTTTGGTCGGTGTGGTTGCCGGACTTTGCTGTGGAATTTCGTAGGGTCTGCTGCAACTATTTGCACATTATTTCCGGCCGCCTGAAGGCACTTATTCAGGGCCCAGTTGAACAGAGTGGTATAAGTGTCCGAGACGGCAGAAGCCGCACCAGCATTAGGACCACCAATCGAGCCTGGTTTTGGCGCACCGGCCGATACGGTAAAGAGCAGCGGATCTTCGGTCGGCGTTCCTGATTTGGAAAGGGAGAGAGCATTTCGTGGAAATAAGACGTAGTTGTGCTGAATCTGAGATTTCTCAGGGACTGGAAGGTAGAAAGCATACGCTATACGACTGTTAGTACTGTTGTTATATCGCGATAGAATTCGTTTTACATACCGATATCTTTCCACGCATACACTATTCCAGGCGCGGGCGTGGTAGCACCAGGAATGCGGGCGTATAAATGTTTAGGGGTGAAGCATAATTCGAACTTTTTACGCTGCGGGATAGAGACAGATATGTCTTTTATTTCTAGGAGGATATTCTCATTCGACACGTCCTCAGCTGTGCTCGTCTCTGTAGTATGTGGTTGGTTCCCATTTTGAGAGGGCTCGATATCGACGCGGCGTCGCTTTAAGGATGAACCATCCGTGTGGTCTCCTGTTTGTTCATAAATGAAATTTGCAATTTTGTTAAATAATTGGACTCGCGACGGAGAATCTATATAGTTTAGTTAGAGAAAAAAAAATAGGAACAATATCTGACGCGAAAAGGGTTAAGAAATACCGGCAGCCTTGTGGATATCTTGTAAAATGTCTGGTCGCGACTTGAATACGGAGTCCAGCTTCTGGATATCCAGTCCATTGGCCATGATGTCGGAATAGACTGGTTGGGGCAATTACCCCTGGGCGCAATATCGGGGAGATAATTTGAAGAATGATTGCAGAACTCTTGTTTACTTTGGAAAAAGTTGATGTTCACAATGTTCAGTTGTTGTTTTTGCCGTCGGCGAATTGTTTTCCGCTAAAGTTTGTTACCGTTAAGCATATGACGTACAGGGGCTCTCTACTAAAAAGAGTCCCCTACTTTTTACAAGGCTGTATGTAAACTTACAGTAACAGCTCAGGCAGTAATTCGCAACCTTAGGTACCGACCTTACCTAATCGTAGCTTATCAGTTCAGCTCGAGGGCACTCAATGATACCAATACCAGTGACCTCATATAAGTACATCTACCAGAATATCTTACCTATAGGTATAATTTATTGCGCCCCTTGTGGCGTTCACATATAACTTTTAAGCAGTACTTCAAGCAGAAGGGTGGTGGTATTCATACGACCCCACATTTCTCTCCATCTCCAACATCGCGCATTCAATTGCCTTAACACCACTTTCTTCGTTTTATTACCACGCTAGAACACTGCCTCATACAACATACTTCTTTCGTGGCACTTAGTCTCCCTTAAGGCAAATAGAGAGTCATGTCCTTTCCAAATACTTGGCATCATAGAAAGGTAGCTGAAACCTCAGCCAAAGCATGCGAGGTATGCTTTAAGCCTAGTACCAGTGTGCTGATAACCCCAGACAATAAGGTGGGTTGCACTTCTATCGTAACGCTATAAACACTTCTCCCTGATACCCTGATACTAGGACTTCTTTTATGTCTGTCCTGCTCACTTGAAGGATAGGGGATTCTGCTCCCCTGTCGTTGACCATGATGCCATCGCAGCCAAGAAGAAAAAGGAGATGGAAGATGAAATTGAGCGAGTGAAGAAAGAGTACGAGGAGAAGCAGCGCAAAAAGAAGGAGAAGGAATCAGAAAAGTCCAAGAAGGAAAATGAAGATAAGGAAAAGAAGGAGAGTGAGAAGAAAGATGAGCCAAGCCCTCCAGTTAAGGTAAGTTTTCTATTTGCGCCTTAAAACCATATCAGCTTACGAATATAGGACAAACCGGATGAAAAGACTCCACCAAAGGCAGATGAAGAGCCTCGGGTATTTACATTACAAAAGTCTATACTTGGTCCTTCCTTTAAATGCAAGATGTAGATACTGATGACATGCAGGAACTTCTACCAACAACGACTGGACAGAAAGCGCGCAGCGGAGATGGCCAAAAGGAATCGGGAACGCCTAAGTAACCCCAACTACTTTCCTTCTGTTCCTAAAGATCCCTTGTGAGGTGGCCTTTACCTGCATAGAGAACTTCAACTCGGCAGGTAGGTTGGTGTATTAAATCTATCTGGGCTCATTGGACCTCGACAACAGTTCTAGCCCATACTCTTACTACGCCCATAAGCATATCGGCCAATGGGGGACTTTATAAGCTGCGCAAAGAAGCAGCACTCTTAGAATGGCTACCTCTCAATGCTCGATATATTAACCATGTTTAATGAAAGTTATATCCCAGTTACTACAAAGCCGGATACAACATTCGGTCTAAGTACCCTCAAGGTTCCTAGTACTCAGAAGTTCATATTAGCCAGGTATTCGCTCAATTGGTGTGGTAAGCTGGAGTGTCGTATCTTGGGTCGACAAACTACTGCGGCAAGGAATGTTACTTTCTATAGGCACCCCATTCTTCGTCCCTAGGAACACACCGGCTCATCAGCTAGACTATATTTACCCAGTTCCGCTTAGCTTGCCCGAATAGCTTGCCTGCCGCAGCATGGGGTAAGTTTTATTGCAAGCTGACAGCCCGTTGGGCTATCTGCCTTATAAGGCTGACACTACTTCTTTCTGACGACTTAATTTGGCCTCAATATGACGTCTGAACTATCATATTCTCCTTCTCGGGTTTGAATACCGATATAGGTGTTCAGCAGACTTAATTCTTGGGACTTCTCACCCCCTGCATTCCATACAGTTGGCAAAACATTGTGCGAGCTGCATGAGGCATTGCGAGTTTTCCCATCATAGCCAACAATCTTGACACTCTCTGTAAGTCCTGCGAGAAGATTAGCGCTTACATTGCATCGACAACGCACAGCGCAAGGTCTGATGATACCTTCTAAGCGACAAGGCAGTGGAAACGCCGTGACACCTTAATGCCCGAATGTGGGTTGATCTACTGGGCATCTCCCGCGTTTTGGTGAACAGATGCATCATGAATGCAACCGGTCACTTTACCAGCAAGGTCACGAGGGATGCATTAGCTGTACGTGCATCCGGGGAATTGCAGTACCCGTTCCAGAATAGCTTCAACTGCATAGTCTGCGTGTATCCGCGTGTAACGACAAGAAGGGGGGGTCTCACTCCGTTCCTGCAACTAGACTGAACAAATTCGCGGTCCTTTAAACCTTTCGAGGTTGCAGGGCAGGTAACATTCAAGGTGCAGCAAGATCCCAGGCTTCGCAAACTAATGTACTTCGGCTTTACTCGGGCTCCGGTTAAGCAAATGATATAAGAGCACAATTCTGCGTCAGCCTTATGATGGGTAGTACGGATTGGTGGGGCCTTTAATATTCCTCGGCCGTTATCAATCTTTAGGCGATACTACGTCGTGGATGCCCGGATCTATCACGGCGATCGGCCACGGGCTGCCTTGTGTAACCGGAAAGGGAGCCCTAGGGGACCTTAGATGATACGCAGCTTATAGGTTTCATTCTTTGCTTTGTCATAAGTGGCCGTCTTATCAATCACTTCTGGGTCTCTCGTTAGATCGTGTCGTTTGGTTAAAGTGAGCATCTACTATGATTACGGCCCATGATTACGGCGATGGCTCTGACATAAGCAGCCTCCCGTATGTAATGTTACTTACTAAAGATCAGTTTCCTGCATACCTTTATTATTACCCCCGTACGTCAAAAGTCCATTGCCGGATGCCGCAGATCGGTGTATAAACATGTACCTCGGGCTTGTTACACGGCCAGTATTACTCTTCTTAGCTATTTCGGCTATTCGCTTCGACCTTAAAAAGGACTCTCGTCTGTACAAATGTCCCTGGTTCGGCAGGTTAACCGGACCATCCTATTGCCCACTTACGCGGGGCCGTCTAACATGTAGATGCATGTTAGCGCTGACATTCTAGATTAAGGTAGTATACCCCCCCTCCGATCCTTCATATAATCGATTCGAATAATTCGCCCGTGTTATTGCTATTAACACCCCATTGAACAAGGATTGACCAAGTAGGTATAAGCCGTATGCCTCAAGCTGCAGTTGGCTATGGCTGTTGGTTACGAGCTGTCCAATGCACTTACACGGTCTAATCTCAAGACGGGGATCGTGCAGAGTTACTTGACGGAAAACAGGGCTAGTTGAACGTATTGATCAGATTTGCATAGCAACGAAGCTAGCAGACGGGATGATGCTAATGTGACGTATAGAAAGTTACCAATATCGTACATATTCGACTCCAATTCAGCTGCCTACATTAGATGATGGTTACCCTAATAGTTACCGATGTTAGTCCATCGTATCATTCTTACACGAAACTTTAGACGAGAGGATAGAATCGAGATCTAACCCTTGCAAAAGCCGCGGCGCTTTATAAAACCTAGCCTGTTCCTTAGATCGCTTCGTTACAGGTGTATTTTAGCAACACTCCCAGAGGTATGATTAGACAAAAGTACAGTACTTAGAAAAGTATCTAATCCTCAATCTATAAGTCACTACTTACTACAGTGCGGGTAGTCCGAAAATGCTACTTTAATGGGTCAAGTCCCCGGGATTTGCTCCGCTTTTCGGATCCGCAAGCTCATGTTACACAGAGGCCGAGTCCGAGTATTCGGCATCTTCCGTTTGCGCCCTGTAAGTAAATGGATCCGGTTTACTTTTTTGGGCAACAATGTATAAAACTCACAAGGCTGAGTCGCATTGCCGGCTTGTTACAGTACATGGTGGGGCACAAGATGTCTTGTCGTATTTTTGCTTTTTCTTTAATGAAAGGCTATTGATAATTTAACGACGCCCAGGTAAATAGGCAATCTTATCATCGGGGCGGGGGAGGCTTTTCGTATTCTCGTACCTTTTTGTGATAATGGCTGGTTCTTAACTAACCGCCTTGCTGCGCCGAGCCGAAATCTGGGCTGCATAGGGCTGGCGCCTAGCCCTATGAGCTACAATAGAATGGCTGGGTTAGCGAAGCCACCCATCGGCCGTAGTTTCAGATCCAGAACTGGAACTTTTGGCTCAAGCTCCCTCTCTCTCTCTCTCTCTCTCTCCATAAGGTACTTTCGGGTGTTAATCGCACACCGTTCCGATAAATCTTACTCCTCTCGCTTCTTCTTCCTTGCTCACTCACTACACTACATGCCTCTTGCGGCTTCAAAAAAAAATATGGCAACTCGTTTCCCGCTTTGAGGCTATATTTACTGATCCCGCACTCCTAAAATAGGAATAGTCGCGTCTTAACGCCGACCTCCAAGGTCGAAACTGGCTAACGACGTAGAGACGTAGCGGCGATAAGGCTAAGTACCTGGTAAGGTAGCACAACCTTACTTTATAAGGTAGATCCCGAAGAAGAAAGGTTTATGTAATCTTGCCTACTTGAGTCTTGGTTAGGTAGTTGTCAATTTTGAATTCTGGAGTATCACATACATAAACCCCCAATCGCCAAATCCTTACACCGTGTGTGTTCCACGAATAGGAATTACTCCGCAATCTTTTATTTGGGTTTTGCCCTTACGTACGAGGCGTAACAATGCCAAAAGGGAAGCAACATTACCAAAATTCGGAACGGCCGAATCTTTTCGCTCATTAGGTTAGGTAGGTACCTAGGTAGGTGGGACGTTTGAGGACTCGGCTCCGTATTATTGACAATGATGAAGTGCAACTGTCACTACTACTGCAACGTGATCTCGCAGCCCCAATCTAGTTCGGCATGTCCACCGACCTGGGGAAGGAGAAGGAAGAGAGACATCAGGCACGAGACAGAGATGCTATGTTACAATACATAACGCAGCTTACCTGATGCTCCCCCCCTAAGAATACCTACATAGGGAGTTTCGTCATGGTGCTTAGAGTTTTTCGGACTTAAGCCCACTTGTACGCCCCCAAACGTCAGATCTCTTTCAAGATCCTGACTGTGCTAGCCGAACCAATGGAGCACTCTGTGTTCGAAGAAGTAACGAGCCAGTTCGAAGCTGGTTGGGTGCAACTGTTTGACCGTCGGTTGTAGCACAGAAGGGGCCCCCCTCCGTCCAAAAGGAAAAAAAAAAAAAGTACAGCCGAAGAAGGTGACGAGGCTACCATCTTGTGGATTTGATCGGCTCGGTCTAATTCTACTCGGTGGCCTTTCGGACCTAATATGTTTTCTATTAACTAACTATCTATAGTTAACTAACCTAACTCTTTCTCTTGGTACGCCGCAGGACCGCTTGCGGAAAGCCGTTCGATAGAAATGAAGGACCGAAGTACTGAGAAATCTCACCGGGCTGGTAACCATCCTATTGGGTCTCTTGTAACTTACTTACAGTAAGACTTAGATATTGAACTTTCCAGCATAATCCACTTGACATGACTAGCCAGCCTCCAGTCATCGTGAATCACTTGGGCCAGTCACCCGGGGTGAAGCTAACACGACTTACATCTCCACACCGACGAGGATACAAGCAAGCAAAGGGGTCTCTAGAGTAAAGAGTGGGATGGGATGGGATGGACGTCTTATGCATCTGACCCCCAAATCTACATACATACCTACATACTTCTCCCATTGCCGATAGGTAGTTGGATCGTGCTTAGGGTCAGTTTAAAACACCCGATTATTCGACAGATCCTCGAATCTGGGGGTTCGTCACGGGAACACAAAAAAACCCTTAAAACGGTTCCTCTTAATGCATTGTTCTTTTTGTTTTTTCTCCGGTCTGACCGCTTGCTTTCCCGTTATGACATCTACAAGGTTAGGTCAGAGGTAGGTAGGTAGGTATAACTAATCCTTCCGATTCTCAGCATCTATGTAGGTGATGTATTTCTCATCACGCCCCCCCTCACTCCTCTCCTCATCCACTCGAAACCCCGGGTCCTTCTTCCTACGTGTCTGTGTGTTAGATATGTACATATATGTATGTGCGCGCGCGGGAACATGATATGTAAAAAAAAAGGTTCCCAAACCCGTACGGCATAACTATATTCGCATCGTTATATCCCAGCCTATGTATATGTGGCTTTCTTTCTTTCTTTCTTTTTTTTTTCCCCTGTTGTGCTACTTCAACTTCGCGCGCGGGATATCAATACGCGGCTTTTCTCTCTCGCTGCTGCTTGCTGCTGACTGCAGCGGCCGGAGTTCTAGTCTAGTCCCGGGGGTCGACTTCCGGCCGCAGACGGGCCAATCTCCCCGGGAAGGGAGGATCACTAGGCTATGCGAGCCAGCAAGCCAGCCCTAAACCACCACCCTTGCTTCTTCGCTCATAGGGAATCCCACACTGCAACATAGTCACGAGGGAAAGAGAGGAAACGAACCCAAGTTAGGTATCTGAGAAAAGCTGACAAGCCTCTGCACCCCATTGTTAACCTAAATCGTAGCATGGGTGCGTCGGCCGAAAAGAGGCTTTCTTATTTAGTAGCTATCGCACTTATGTACATACGTAGAATCTAGTCCGAATCGGGCTGCATTTTTCGTCGGTTCCTGATGACGACGAGGGCGACGACGATGAGNGGGGGGGGGCGCTATAGAGCACTTCTCGCATGTATGTATGTACAATATGTGAGAAATTGTTACATGTCTACCTATCTAGCATTACGTTTCCGACGAACCACTGTCTCATGAGAACATACGACGGTCCTTGCCTACAGTATAACTAGCATGCGTTGCGAAGTCTTGTACATACAGCTGTACATCCCATACCCGCATACATACATACATACAGCCTGCGCGTCATTGCACGTTACGCGCTAAAACCTTACATAGATCACCGTTCTCGCTTATATCTACCAGCGTGGTAGCTCGCCAAAACGACATCCGGCCCTTAATAGGGAAAGTGGGCTGGGTACTTAATACGCGTTCCCAAATTTTGACATCGTGAGAATCTTCATTTCGGGGTTTACAGAGTTCTGTTTGTGGACGTCGTAAGATGGGGGGCGATGGATGGATGAATGGATGAATGGATGCGGGCGGGAAGCGGGCACCGCACCGTCTAACGTTATGCTATCCCTAACAAAGCTTCAATTTCTCTCTCCCTTGCCTAAGTCCGAAGCGATCGAAGTTTCCAATTATTACCAGGTTCCTAGCTCTTATTATCATTATCCTTCCCAACTTACGCAAGCAGCAACATCATCGCCAACTGAACATGGTCAATTATCACTTTTTCGAACACACCCGCCAAACCGGTCGAACAAGGGGGGGAGCTGGCTAGCTGGCTACGTAGGTAGGTAGTGTAGTATGTTATGTTAAACGGGGGGCGCGCACGCCGCCTCCTTGTTCGTAACACTGACCTGTCACCTATCGCCGTTCCTGCATGAATGGGACGAAAGCAAGGTCCGTGGGGCATGGCTCCATGGTCTATGCACGTATCTGTAGATCCAAAAAACCCAAGCAAGGCAGGGATGTTTTCGGTATCCCTTCTCTCTTCTTGTTCTTTTTGTTTTTTCTTTCTCCGGAGCAGTTGCGATTTCTGAATGTTTCCATTATCAAATTGCGCTTGCGCCTGCGCACGGGCTTATTCTACATTTCTCTCTTGCCTGTCCGTCTATCGAAAGGAGCATCGCACGAACATAGATACCTAGAAGTTGAGGGAATAAACGAGAAAAAAAGGAGATTACGATGGCGATAAAACCAACGACAATCGGCTTTTAACGATTAGAGATCGGTTTTAGGAAGAATTATGATTATGAAGCGTTTGGTTCAGCTAGGATTTTCAATGTTCCTGTTGGAAATTTCTCCAGTAAGGCTTTTTCTCGATTTGACTTGATTCGATAACGTAACAGTTGTCGGCCCCGTCAGCAGAGCTGACCTGTTTGTTACCAGCCATTGTGATCTGTATCGTGGGGAGTTCCACGTTCGAGGCATTTATGGATAGATGTTAGATAACACAGAAAAGCCTGAGAACGGCACGTGTTGTCAATAAAGGCTATCGCCGACAGTTCGACTCAATTAACGTCATTTCAATGTAATGTGAACTCAATTTGTTGTTTCGTTATACTAATTCGTTACGCTGAAGCTTGTTTTTGGCGTCAGCATAAGGAGGTAATTTTCCGCCAAGATCTACAATATACAACATGTATTTGAAGGGCCCCTATTGCTGAATGCAAAGCAAGAAGAACCGGTGGCTGCGTGGGATGAACGCCCCCGCGTCACAAGAGAAACTTGCGATGCGGTGTTACCATAAGGGGCGGATGCGAGGTAGGTATGGCGGTGATTGAAGCATCCCACCTTATCCACACCGACAGTTCTGTCGCAAACAAGCTGACAGTCTCAATCTGGGCAATCTCATCTCGGGGAGGTCGCACGTAGCCAAATAGAGCTTCGTAGAGGGGCAGACTAATCCCGACTTGATTAGCTGACGAGAGGTACGATAGAACTTTTGAAATGCTAGCTTCGCAAATCGACTGCGAAACGCCGCAGGCCTATGCATTACTGTTTTAGGAATCTTTCGGGTAATAAGATCGTAAGCCAGCATGGGGAAACGGGAGGGCCCTTGGGTTCAGACGGTAAGCAAGGTTTTGACCCCAGGTCTCTTGAGATAGGGGTAAGCCCTATGCCTGGAGCGTATATTCGGTAGGGTTAGTGGCGTGCATCTTACGCTATGTCGTAAGGGAGAGAGACCTGGTGAGCCACACACCCTACAATACAAAGTCATTTCTGACTGGGGGTACATTCCGCGAAGTGCATTGTGCGATAAGCGATGAATAGAGGCGTGTATGGAGGAAACGAGGTGTTAGACAAAGACGTCCGGCCCCTGCTGTTCAGATTTCATCTTTGCGCTGTTAGCGGCGGGTTAGGTAAGATACCTGCTAGGGGGTATGTAGTTTGACCGTCAGCAATGTGTTGGCTCGTGCTTATATCGAATAATTTCAAATAACCAGACGGCGAGCGTAAGAAACCAACGCGGTCGTTGTCTCGTCCAATACGATAGGTCGCTAACTTGGTGGATATATGGGTAGGAGTCTTATGGAAGCAGACAAGGATGACAAGCATCAATGAGGCTCTTGCTAAAGTAGCCCATGTCATAAGTTCCCGTTTCGTCCAGGTGGCTGCCGGATCGCAAACGCATCTGTGCCCCGAGGAGCCACCTCATCAACGCGGCTCCGGTTAAGCGAGAAGGCCGGGACTACCCATTCGCTACAGCTACATTTCAGGCCTTGCCAGGCGAAACGACCAACAGTGGCGCCGCACTTGGCATTCGGGCAAGAGAGACGCCCCTCCAGTACACCGTCTTCTAGGGCTGGCCGCATCCAGGAAAGCGTCTCGACGAAGACGTGGGCACAATTTGAAGGTTCCGATCGCCCAGTAGGGCCGTGAGATACAACGAACTTCGGCGTTGCAAGGATGCGTCTACATTTCTTACAACGGATCTCCTTGCCATCTTTCTTATTCGCACCGGTTTCGATGTCATCGCTCCCCGGATCCACTTCATCCTCGAACCGGATGCGTTCGGCCTCTGGAGCTTGACGTACATCCCTAGATTCCTTCAACATCCTTTCGTATAACCATTTCTGATATATTGGGTGACGCTCCACAGCACTGTCATCATCGGCCGGGCATCCCATTTCCCACCAAAGTTCGAGCTGGCGCATGAACCCAGGGTTGGGACCGGCGCGCTCACGAGACTGACGAACCCACTCCAAAGCTCTTTCTACGGCCTCCTTGGAGGTTTGCCGCCGCTGGGCGGTTGAAGCGACTGAAGGAGTGAACTGCTTGCCGCCAAAGCGGTGAGGGTATCTGTAGAGGAGATAGGCAATAACACAGCTTACGGAACGCGATACGCCCATCGCACAGTGTACGAACACACCACCTGGGGACTCGCCGTCATCTTTGGTCTCTAGGGATGCATCTTTGTTGGCGCCGCTGACAGGCGGATAGAGTCCGTCACGGATAAAGCGTACAGCAGATGAGAGGTGAACTAATAGATCTGAGTCTTCGTCATCATCAATGTCGATGCTCATGTGCTTAAAACGCTTTCCTTCTTCGCCCCATTTGTCAAATGAGAACTTGATGACAGAGAGCACATGAGTAATATTCTGTTCGTAAAGCTTGTTACGATGCGCCTCGAGATTCAAGGCCCAAACCCTAGACGCTTATGTCAGCTCATATTCATGTTTCCAAGTCAATAAGTAACCATATATTCGGATATATTTGGTGTGGGGAAGAAGTAAGGGTTATAAAATTACCCTCCGACGTGAAGATTATCGGGTCCAGGCACCCTGGATATCGACATGACGCCTTGCTTTGTATCCTCGATTTTTTATCGCCGGTGCCTAGAATATAATAGATGAGGAATCCGTTGTCAAAAATGACAGCTAAACCCCCGGTCTACTTTGTATGTTGGAAGAAGAAAAAAAAGGATATGTTATAAGGGATCACTTCTATCGTTTCAGGCATCAATCTATACCGAATTTGTTTGTCTGCCTTTTCAAATATATGACTTATCTTAAGTAAGATGCCTGCCTAAGGTATCTAAAAGGGGCAGCAAACTCTTACATGGATTTCTGCGGAATGCCGTATTTGTGCCGCAGGCAGTTGTGCGGGCGAAAAGCAAAAAGGAAAAAAACGGGCCCATGCAGTTATGTTAGGTACACATACAATTTTAAGCTTGAGCCCCTCGAGTCAAGAAGTGGGATCTGTAGATTAGGTCGGGTACATGTAACAATGTATCTATATGTGGCGTTAGCGGCTGTGCAAAACGTTAAACCTTGGTTTAGACTTCTTCTTTCCTTCCGGTAGGGCTGAATCATGTGATGACGCTGGGTGCCCGTTTTTGACGCTAGTCTTGCTGGGCTGCTAGGTTGTAAGCTATTAATAATGCGACTCGGGGATTCCAAATTCCCATCCAATTGACATGGGACTTTGGGGACCTACATATGTGATATTAGTCAAATACTACCTCCACCATGATGAGTAAGAAAAAAAAAGAAAAAAAAAAAAAAGAATAATCATGAAAATGATTACTACACGATATTTTGTCAAATACTCCCAACTACTTAAATGTAACTATCATTATTATAGTTAAGCCTTTAAATCTTAGTTATACATACTTAGGTAATTAGTTCTTGTTATTTTTACTTCCATTTAAATAGAGTACCTAAAGTTATATAAGCTTGATTACCAAATAACTACAATTGGTACAAGTTCCATCACTCTTTTACCACAACATCCGCTGTATCCTTTTTTCTATGTGCTCGCAAGGATTATAGCGAATCCCGCGATGGAACGTCCTTATACCATTCCCTTCCCTTTCCCTTCCCTTTTCCCCGCCCTACCCCCAAAAACACCCTTCTTCAAAAAAGGACACAAGACCCTAACTTAAACTACCCCAAAAACAATAATATAGTAAAGCCGAAGAAAAAAAAAATAGTCTTAACCAAGCGAGCTTGGCATTCGAACTTAATGACGCAGCCCCCCTTCTCTTTTACCTGCTCAAAAGACAAAAAGCATCCGAAAGGACGAGTATAAAAGGCCTCAAGCCGCTAACTAGCTAGGTTGTAAAGTCCTACGGTTGTCAGCACCTGCAATATGTATGCGGTTCAGCTTACACACGTTCGGACTCGGGATGACAACATGTATATCACTTTAGGTCTTTTTCTTCAACAACCCCCTAACCCCTAACCCCCAGATCTATGTAAGTATGTTATATCATGCAAATAATATATGGGGGGCCTCATGCTTTTTTAGTTTACCCAATGAGTCGTCAATTCATTTCTGTCCGAATTTTATCGCTACCTATAATGAATAACCCTTAACTCAACTGTTGATAGGTTCAAAATCAACGCTGACGAACCACACCTCCATAAGCTCTATTGAACCACAAATACCCGTTGGAATGGAACAGTGCCGTCAGCGAGCATTTACGTGTCGTAAATTAACCATTGACAACGTGGAATCCCACCCTACTATATCCCAATACGCCTTAGTGGCGCCTGCTCGCCCCGGCTGGAATATGGAATATTTGTAGCTAGAGCCAAGACCTGTTTTCTTTTCACTATCCGGTTTGGGCCTGTCGTATAAGGCATCGACTTGATAATCATGCCGCAACCGACCATTCAATTTATCTCCGCGAGGGTGCATCCAACGGGCGGGAGATCGGCAAAGCAAACCAGCCTGCTCCCAGATGAGGTGAGACTCCGAGGCGCACCGCGCACGATTGATTGATTGATTGATTGATTACTCCTGCTTTTTCGACTGATCCCTTTCATCCCACCGCCCAATTGCAGGTCGGCTGCTGTGCGTCGATGGACACATTATTCCCCCAACCAACGAAACCCGAATCATTCGCATCCACAGCTTGTAGATTCTTTTTTTCCTCTCTAAAACCCCGCGCAGTATTGCTACCCAACCCCGTCGCTGATGGTCAGTTCAATTGGCTCATCTCGACGGTTGTGGTGGCTCTTCATCGAGCATGCATGCATTTTCTAACATATTAGTCCATTTACCACTGGTCCCCGCATGGCTGTGCTTCAGATGCTGTCGAAAATGATCTGCACGGTAAAATTTCTTGCTCGAGTTGCACTCGCGGAATTTATGCACCTCTTGAAGATGTTTCACTCGTTCGTCCCAATCCTGCTCTGTTGGCTGTCGTGGACGCCCAACACCACCGTGGCGCTCAAATTCTTCTCCGCAGTAGCCACATGTGTCTGCTTCGCCAGGTCGATTGGTGCTCTCGTGAAACGCGCGGTCGTATCGCGAAAGTAGCGCGGAGCACGACCAACTATGTCGCCTTACATGCAAGCTATTTTGATGTCGCTCTGCTTCGTTCTTGTTCTTGAACCGGTTTCCGCAAAATGAACACTCGTATTGCTTTTCTGCCTCATGGGCGCTAAAAAAAAATTCATAAGTCAATTGTCCGTAGAAAATGAAAAGGTAATGTATAATTGTCCAAATATAGGGACCGGATGACCACTTACCTTAGTTCTTCTGCCGTCTCAAACTTTTTTGGCTTTTTGGGACAGCATTCGCACATGAAGAAACCACCAGGTATCTTTGAAATACCGGGTTTAGACACTTCGCTCACCTTACGGGGTGATGCAAGGCGTCTGGTTTCACTGCTAAGGTTACGCTGATGAGGAACACGTGCCAGCGAAGAGCGTGGCGAGTGACTGAGAGAATTCGAGATGCTATAAGGCGAATTTGAGATGACGTCAACAGGCGAAAGCCCTCCACTAGACAATCCGCCAGGGGATCGTCCAGCATAGGAGTTGAGACTTGATAGATTAGTTGTAAGTGAGGCATTTGAAGCAAAAGATCCACTTCGCGTGGTGGATGGAACGGATGGAATAGAACCGGGAGGTATGCCGGAGAGGCGCGGTGTCGGAGATGCCCTGGATGCGCCCTCACGACGTCGTAATGGGTCACACAATCCGGCTATGCCCTGCATCGGGACGTCATCTCCAGGCGGTGAAGACGCCCGTCTCTTCTGCCCAATGGCCTGGTGCTCTGACCGCAACATGTAGTCCTCGGTTTGCGACCTATCCTCCATCGGAAAGTCATTATCATCTGCATTGTCGTAGCTGCTGTGCGTGGATATTGTTGCATCATCGGGTAGTGAACCACTATTATTCCTTCTCGTTCGCGCAAATGGCGATCGATCTAGATCCATAGGTTCGATAGGCGAACGATATTCACTACTTGAAGCTCCGTAGAATGAAGGCCCACGTGGGGAGAGTGCAGACTGCGGGGGAGTGTCCGTATAACGGCCAGGTGAGTCGATAACCAACTTGTTATTCGGCCGAATAGGGAGAGAAAGAGGTGTTAATTGAGAATGTAGACGTTGTTGTTCGTGCGCGGCCAAGGCTGACACAGAAGCACTAAGAGCAGACCGTCGAGGTGGGGTCCTGTTGTCAAATGTTCGCCTGGAATCCAACTTTTTGATCAACGAGCTGTCGTAGTCGTTGCTGTTCGGCCTGTTAAATTGATATTGATCGTGAGACATGAAGAGTTTCTTAGGGAGAGAGTCCTGGGATCTGAAGGCAAGCCTGGCAGTTAGCGTCTCGTTTCGACTGGCATATCGCTGTAGATTTAACAAGCAACTCCTACCCTAATGATGAGATCGTCGAATTGAGACTGTGATAACCTTCGTCTCCATGAGGTCGCCCTATACCACGATCATTATTCGGCCTACCATACGGAAGCCGATCTTGTTCCGATTCTTGTCTCGTGCTATCCCAGCTCGCATTGGAATCAATCGAAGGAATACGGTCGTGTCGAGTAGGAGCCGGTTGGCCAAGCCCAGGCAGGTATTTTGGAGGAGGTAATGGTGGGGGTGCATCGTCTTCGGCGAGACGACCCCTATTAGATATCGGCATAGGAGTAGAAGAGGCTAGAGAAGGTTGGTATCTCGATTGCATATGAGATCGGCCCGGACCTCCATAATGATCGAAGTGGCTCGACCCCTCGATGTATATGGCTGGCGGAGAGCCTCCCGGCTCCCTTGGAGCGCACCTCGGGATATCCATCCTGTGTTCCCCCTTCCGAAGACTCGAACAAACAAAGCTGACTTTGTTTGACGTAGGCCAATGACAGGGTTGCCACAGCTTAGTAGTAACAGTGAGTAGCTGAAGGTATGTGGAATCCGTATGCTATTTTGCCGAGTCGAACGAATAGCGGACCGAGAATGGGTTAGAGCATCTGATGGGCTTGTGGAGCTGGCAAAGACGGTGTACGGGAAACCGACAATGGCGCAGTTCTGAATCAAGAGGCGGGATGTGGTAAGGATGGCGGTGGCAATATTCGAGTCGGCAGGGCCGATGTTATCTATGTGGAAGGTTGCGAACTATGTGTGTTGTCGGAGACTCGTACTTCAGAACCAGAAGATCGTGCGAGGGTATTCTAAAATAGCAGAAAAACGTAAAGCGTCATAATAGTAGTAAACATGTAAGATATAATAACACGATGATGATAATACACCGAGATGGGCCCAATGGAGAAAGAAACCGAAGCAAATACAAAAAAGTTAGGGCCTCTATAGAAAGTAGTCGAGGGTAAAATCGAGGGTCGAGATTCTTGTGTTTCTTGTCATGAAGCTCAGCTCAGCTCAGCTACAACCTTTTGGTGGATGACAAGAGGAGGAGGATATAGCTGGATACTAATAAAAGTTGGGCGAGTAAGTGGTATGTATCTTGTCGAAGGAGCTTTGCTTAAACTAGTTGTTGACCAGTTGTTGACCAATCTTGGACCAATGGTTCCAATTTCGAATTTGGCCCCTTGCTCTTTTTGGTACTCCCTATGATGAATATACGCAGAGTTCGGGCGAGTATAAGAACTGCATCTGCAAAGGGGTGGACGAGGAAGAAAGACGTATATGTGTGTATGTTGTTGTTGGTTAGGACCGAATATGAGACGACGAGGTGAGTGATGTAGAAGAAAAAAAAGGTTCGACCTAATACTCGCAAGAATCCATCCACAACCTTTTCTTTTTTTATTTTCTATCTCTCACTCTCACACACACACTCTCTCTTCTATGAAAGGGTTACCAGAAAGTTGAAGAGGGGCGACTTAGGTGCATATTAAAACTAGATTCGAGAAGGACTAACCCGCAACATAGGAAAAGCCCTACAGTCTCTACTTACCTAGTCCGTGTGTGGGTCCTCAATTCTCTCAGCCCTTCAAGAACAGGGATACCCTCTAGCGCCTTACAGGGTGGTTCATACTTATAGTGGGGCCCTAGGTTAGGGCTGGTCATTAAGGTACCTTGCCCGTTGTACTACAGGTGGGTCCTCCGCTGGACCAGGGAACGTCAGGGGGGTGTATTGAAGAGAATAAAGGGAAATGGTTACTTGGTTACTTGGTTACGTACCAAGGGGTGGGGGGGAAGTCTCAGGGTGTGTATCGAACAAGAGCTCTTTCCATTCAATCCCTCGTCTTTTCGTCGTACCCAGTGTACCTGGGAGTACGAAGTACATTGTATACTTTATACCTCTTCGTACCTAGTAGCATTACATACTAGTATACCCGTACCAATGCTTATACCCATAAATGCAGTGGGTGGGATTGATGCGACTCCCAGCCCGGCACAGGGCTGCACTACCTACAGGCTACAGGCTACAGCCTGCCTTTTTTTTTTTTGTTCCCGCTGAGAAAAGGCTGGATCTAGAGAGTTGGGGTACACGTTACTAAGGAGTAGAAGTAGAAGTAGGATAGGTATAGGTAGGATATGTAACCCAGGCGTACATGTATACCTACTAACCTAGAAATGTTATGTACGTTGGTTTAAGGGTGTACTTTGTCACATTCGTACATCGATTATTTATTTCATCTATTTCCCTAAATACCTAGCTTATGATATAATTAACTAGTAATTATTTTTTTACGTGGTTGCGTATTATGTTAGGTACATGATGTATAAGTGTAATGTATAAGCTAAGTAATTTGGTTGATGACTCCGGTAATTGGTAATAGTATACATAATACTCAAAAGCGTCATCTATGTTACCTACTGGGTAATTAACTCCTTACCTACCTACCTACCTACCTTACCTACCTGGAATATACCAACAAGTCCTTCAGCAAAAAAAAGGTCAGAGGCGAGGATGTGGGTGTACCCGCTGCATTGCACCCGCCTTGCGGTACTACGTAACCGACACCCATTTTAACAAAATAAAAAAAAATGACGCTGTCTGCACACCTCTGGTCTGGCGATGCATCAAAAGATGAAGTTCCCCCCCCGATAATCTTGTCCAGCTGCCACACTATTGCGTTTCTCATAGGTGTGCATGTACATACATAGCGTGTAAAGAAGGTAGGCTATATTATTTTGTAGAGTAAGGTAGGTGCTAATTATGCTCCAATCGACTTACACAGCTGTTTTGCTGTTGAGGAGATCATAGTAATGCGATGATCATCGAACGATTTGTTTTACATACGTGCCATGACCTGAGCATATACTCAGTACCTCGACCCTCACTCCCTTAATTACATTTACATCTATGCTTCTTTTGCTTTCGCGCGTTCGGCTTCTCCCCGATCTCCGTAAGCTATATCGAATTGGATATAGACTTGTCAGGAGGCGGTCTTCGGTCCGATCATGGTAATTTCGCACGGATTCAGAATAGTCCCACGTTAAACTTGCTGCCGGCAAATAGTAACGGCCGGTCATAACCTCCAAATTGAGCCTCATCGACCAGGAAAGTTGATAGTCAGGATGGAGACTTTCAGCCTTATAAAGCCTTATATAGGTAAACATATAGTTCACCACGACAGACCGAAGTCCAATGAGGCTAATGCCAATATTGAGATTGCTAATGACAAAACCCATATACTAATTAGTCCCAAGTTTACCAAGCGCATCTACATAGTACTCATTACCGGAATGGATGCTGTAAGATTATAAGACGGTTACATAGTCGACAGACAATACGATCACGGCAAGATCCATTTACATACATGTCTTGCGCTTGACACTAGTAAAATTACCGACCGCTACAATAGGGAATTCCTCGGTAACGTTGGTGAAATCCACTTTTACCGCCTTGGATAGACGATGCTCATTGTTTGCAACGCGAACAAGACGGAGCATGTAACAGCAAGCAAGCAAGCAACTCTTACCCTGCGACCCCAGAACCTCTCAGAGATCGAACGTTGAAATTTCCTTATCACTAGACATAACTTATATGCGCGCACACGCACGACTTATACGAATATGACTTGTACCATACAAGTATTCTAGACCGCCGGACGTAGTAGGGTCCAGTTCCAACAGCGTTGATGAGAGGCGTTTTTTTTCTTTTCTCCAACACTGGGTACATCAACTTACCGCAATACGAGTTGGCAAATCAAAGTACACACCAACCAAATGGGTAGCACACAGAAACTCTTGCAGAGTTGATGAACAGCATGTGCAGGAAGCGCGCATGAATTTTTCTTACTCGACGCAGTAGAGAAATGAAGGAAACGAGAAGGTCGATTTTTGCCCGTCAGCTTTCCGTCGTTAGGTTGCTACTTGCTATACGGGATTGTGGCTTTTCGATATAATAATTTTTTAACTGGCATGAGATCAGGATGGTTCTCCAGTTAGAATTCTCCCGGGACGATTTAAGCCAGCCTACATTACATACATTACATACATAGTACCACATGTAGATTTCCCAGCTCTTGCGAAGTCCCCTAACTCAGCCCTACGAGCCCTTTTGGATCATTAAGAACTGAGACAAGCTAAAGAGTGCCTTGGGGTGTCGTGATTGGCTTCGCAGACTCTTGCTTCGACGGAAATGGTTAAGTTTGGGAAGTCCCCCTCCCTTTTCCCCTCGCTACCGCGCGGAACGAAACATCATCACGCATAACATACGTACATACATCCCATACAGAGAGAGGTGTAGATGATCTATCTGATGCTTATTTCCTTATACCAACCAAATTTCATCCATGGGACAAATATCGTGAGAGTTACATAGGATACCAAAGATTCGGATAAGGTGACATTTCGTCAACTTATTCACCGCTCATATACCTACATATCCCGCCCAGCCCATCATATTCTGTCTTTACTAACACCCGCTACACAGCATGCTGCATGTAAGTACACATGTGCGCATTTCAAAGCCGTAGGAAGAACTAAGAATAGGCCCATTCATTTCATTAACTATCAAAAACTCGTAGACAATGTTTTACTATCTCACCATATTTTTAATTGCCCCAATCGAACCGTACGCGCGTCCCCGAGAGCACCTGGCGACGTTCTAAGCTGATTTATTAAGCGCCTCCCAGCTCGGATATTCATTGTTGCCAAGGTTATATATCTCAACGAGGTAGCTTCTCACTGGTTCGTTTATTTCTAGTCGACGCAATAGTTTCGCATGACCGTCCATTCCCTCTCATTTCTAAGTCTTCAGCGCGCTGCGCTTCCCAGCAAGTTGTCATGCAATTTCGTCCCCCTTCAAGTGGTTGTTGCGCCGCCGCCGCCGCCGCCGCGTCACGTTAACCCGTAAGCTAATTTCATTTAGCCGTTTTGATAAGACGCATGCTCGTATCTTCCCTCCGGCCTTTGCTATTTATTTATTTATTTTTCTTTTATCTAATTTAGATTCGCTAAGTCGGTGTTTGGTTTATTAACCAGTGATATACCCGGGTTATTCAGACACACGTCAAGAACGGATGGAAGGCAAAAAAGACTAAAAATAGGGAAGCTCAGGTTTGCCCGAGTTTACGAGGGATATTGTGTCAAGGGGATTGAATTTCTGGAACAGGCAGTTCGTCTGTGCGTAGCGCCACTGCGTTTTTATTAGGTGCATCCTCTAGTATGGCGGGTTGCACCAGAGCTCCCCACTTTCGTCCTTTTCATCGAAATACGTATCTTTTAAATCTTAGAAACTGTAGTTCGAATCCCACACATTCTTTTCTTTTCTTTTTTTCTTATAAATATATCCCATCTTGAGAAAGTTTATTACTGCTGCTAGCTTCGCGTGCGTATGGCTGCGAGGCGCGCGCCAGCGCGCCGAGCGGCCCTCCGCGCGCGGAGCCAGTAACAACAAATGATCGGCTGGGGGGGAGAGGGAGGGTGGCTAGGGTTGTGGCTTAAAGTTGAGTGGTGATGTGGCTAAAAACAGCGTAAACTCGGGCTAATGTGGTGGCCCACAGGGGTGCCCTCAAGTAGGTAGTTACCTAAGTAGGCAATTTTTCCTACTTGGTCTTATTGATCTAAAGGCCCGAGCTTGGATTGGATCCTGCGTTCACGATCCTCTTTTAAACGTCTCGTCTCCCTCCTCAAGAGCCGCCTAGGGCTAGTTTCCGGACGTACCGGGAATTGAGACTTAGGGCAACCTGGTTTGTGTCTCAGTTTTATGAACTTTCTCGATCGCTAAAACCTTGCTCTATTGCGCGCACGATAGCGCCCCATCGTGGCTAGATCCGGTCGTCTAGGTTAAGGGTAGGTAAGGTATTCGGCTATCTAATGGCTGTCTAATGATGCCCCGTGCGACAATGGCACTCTTTAAAGTGGCTAACACAACGCGTGGCGCTGAATCAACGAATCCCTCGGGAGTACGTACCCCGATTAGTGATGATATATATATTGATTTCAGCTTCATCATCAATCATATATATCATATATATATATATATATATAGTGTTATACAAATAGGAAATTCGCCTCCAACTGAAGACAAGTATATACACACAGGTAAGACCTTCTAAGCCGGCGACTTTTCAACTTCGAATCCATTATTGCACTTAGAAGTTGGACTCGTGTAGGTGTCCACTTAATGCGCTCTAAACACCATCGCACTAATAAAAGTTAGCCTTTCCTGTCTTCCAGGGATCGCTAACCACCTCACGGCCGGGTTTTGATAATATGATGATATGAGAATGTGCCACGAAATCGCCTAAGGAAATGGATCTCGGATGATCTGCTGCACAACGTGGCGTCTCGCCTGGCTACTTTGAATAAAGCGTCTGTACCCTACAAGGCTTCATGTGTTGCTGAAACTGTGTTACCCCTATGGTAGGGCAACGAAAATCGATTGATGGGAATCGACATAGCCCCCCGGTTCATTTTGGTTCGACTCCCTTCGTCGCTTTTTTGGCGTCCATCCTCTCCTTCATAGGTTTAGGTATCCAACCGTAGAAAAAAAAGGGGATCGGGAGCTTGCTTGTGTTGATGTAAGTGTGTTGTGTCAATACCGCGGGGAAGCCCACCAAGGACAGACCCAAAATCCGAAGAACAGGATACCATGTCATGCTTCATCTGGATAGAGCATTTTCTTATGTGGGGTGTGTCCGAACGAACAGTTCCGCTCTATCCAATCCCATTCAGCGTTCGCCGAGGTTCTAGAGCTCTAGTATCGTATGTACGCACGTACATTCATACCTCTTAGTAACGACGTGCGCGCGATTCGGGGAGATTAGACGGTTTCACGACGGGGACAGTATTCTGACATGCTTGGAGTCTCTATTTCGAAATTTTCACCTAGTTTGACAAGATGAGCTCCATGGCATAAAGTTACACTTTGGACTCGGACATGGTAGTGAGGCGCAGATAGGGATCTAACTCTGCAAGGTTGCGCGTGCCACGTCGGCAGACGACAGGCGAGCCGCGCAACGACGGACGCAGGCACATTGTCACAGTGCAGCGACTTTGATTCGCCCCGAGCGGCACTTGTTGTTCGACACTGAAACATGATTCGTGAGCGCTCTTACGTAGGGCCGAATGGCTGCAATTAAGGCGCTAAGACGTCAAAATGCCGAAGATCTCGTTGCCACTTTGGTAATGCAAGATCTGGGAGACTGGCCGAAGCACGGTTGGTTGGATTGGATTTGGGTCCTCCGGTCGCCCGGTAGCTTCCGCCCCTTGTGCTATTCCAACCGAGAAACCCCTACCTATACCTAAACGGCATCAAATCTTTGACGATTAATGAGAAGCGGATACCTCTTGGGAGGGTCTTGGGGGGGCTCTTAGATCAGACTGTCAATGCTAATAATCTCTCACGTTATTTAAACCCTATCAGAAATTTAGGGTTTGATTATCAATAAACCTCCGGAGTGTTTCTCCCCCCTCGATCTTTGCATTCAACCCATGTTTAGTTGGTTTTATGACATCTTTTCTAGAGCTAGGGTTAAGGCCTGGAGGGTCTGGAAAAGGAGGAGTAGCTGCACTAATGCGGTAATCTACACCTCAAAGGGGATACCTCCGGCCTAAACCATGCCGCCGGTCAGTGCTCTCCGCGTGGCCGGATCCCGCGAACGGGATTTAATAACATCATAGCCACATGTACTTGACTGACAGGTTAGTTAACACACGACCCATAATGTCGGAAATGCTCTAATCCGATACTTTATACACTACGATTATGCTCGCTTATTCTAAGTAGATTTCATAACAAAGAGAAAATAAGAATAAGCGGGTTTATGTCTACTTACGTATAAGAATTGTTATAACCTCACGTGCTGTTGGTTGGTTGTGTTGTGTTGACATACCGAACACTTCTTACTCATCGTCATAGCTTTAAACTAACGCAAACCATGCTGAGTCAAAAACTTCATTATAATCTTAAAAGTTCCTCTCCACCCGAGCAACGTTACTTTGATATATACCAAGGTCTTACCCCTGATTTTACGTCAGTTTTTTTCTTCTTCGGTCAAAGAAATGGTTATGTCGCGTGTCTCAAGATCTCGAAGATGGTTAAGCCCATACCATGACCAGTGCCATGCCTACGTATATTACCAAAGATTATAGATTACCAGGGAGGTATCCAGACAGAGTCCACTTATGAATCTGGTGAAAACAGCAGATAAACCAGGGCCATCATCATAGTTGCGGATATTGAGTCCGCTCTTGCATGGCTGAACGGGGGGACACGATAGTATCATAACTAGTTTAGTATATAAATTAAACCCTCTCCTCCTCGCGGAATTTTGTCCGTCTGGTACCCGTGGGCCATACCAAGAATTTGGTCAAAGCTAGGTGGACCGCGCACCCCCTTATGTAAGAACTTGACGAGAACGATCTTAAGGTCTTAAGGCTAGACATACGCGAGAATACCCACTAATACGCCACGGTGAGCAATTAAAGTCTAGACTATCCCAGTGTTCAGTGTGTCAGGAACTGTCTAGACTTAGGGTTTGACATGTCCGGCGGGCGCCCCAAAATCGTCAACTAACTTAAACCATCATCACGCGTTGCGTAGCCCACCTCCCATCGCCTAACAGCCCTAGCTGGACCCTAGCTAGGTAGCTATGGGAAAAGGTCTCGGTGATTAGCACGACACTAATAAGAAAATTATTGTTCTTTTTTCAGCTGGGGGAATCTATCGCTAAAAGGAGCTAGTTTTAACGATTTCGGCTTTCCGGGTTCAATGAACGGCGCGCGATATTTTGTGTTACGACGACGCCCTCGGACGACCACAACGATAACGCGAAAGTATTCGATGTTGCTGCGTAGAGGTTATTGGTGCGTTATACCTCAAAGTGTAGCTCGACAGCTCAAGGTGTACAAAATGGTTCTCTTGTTCGGGTACAATTTCCCCTACCCAACCCCTCCCCCTTTTTTTTACCTTCTCTCTACATACATAGACTCACATTTATACATATATGAGGTAGCGTATGCAACATAGTATACCTAGTTAGATGCGCAAGCAAATCTCTAACTAGAATAGCACGCCTGCATATGTAATACGTCCGAGTAGGAAGTATGTATTTTGTACATGGACCGTACGAGCTACTTAGACATGACCCCTAACGCACATACGCTACGTACATGTAGGCATGTATGCGTATATGTATGCGTGTAGATATGTATGTGAGGTGTATATAAGCTTGGCGCGCATGTCATGCAGCCCGAGACCTGCAAGTAACCTTACAAGGCTGCATCCATATTGAGCTTGAAATCTCGTCCCGCTCCGGACTCGGGGCAGCGCCAGGTTTGGGGGCCAAATAAACTTGACCTGCGTCAAATGACAGCAAATGTACGTACAATATACGTTGCTACGTGGGTGAGCTGCTCAGCTCAGCTACTGTACCTAACCCATAAACGAGGCGACAAGGCTGTGGCCTGATTACTAGTTTCCTGCAATCCGGCTGTATACGGATTAACTTGACTCGTTCGACAAGAGGGGCTGGTTTTCTACTTTATGTAGTTGGTTAAAACCCCCCTCTTTCACTTTTCTCAACACGACACTTCGTTTCCTATTGCTGACAATATGCACGTCCCGGTCTATTTTATTGCCGAGTTCCCTACCGCGCGTGATATGCAGGCCTGTGTGGCTGTGTCCATAGAGAGGACCAACGATATTCGTCCGCTTGCTGCATATGCCATGCACTTTTTCGTCCAGACATTTTCGTCCTGCCACTCGTTGTCCCCTAGTAGTAGTTGGTAGTAGTATTAGTAGTAACTAACTAACTAGCAGCTGTCATATCTTTTTCTTCTTCCAGACGAGACAGCAACGGCGACGACAACAGTCTGGCGATCCATTGGATCTCGGCTCAAGTACCGACAGGTCCCCAATGCACCGAGACAACATACGAGTCTCATTTGTCATTACTGACGCTGCCAACCTTTCTTTCCTCTAGTACTTACTACATCGTTCCCGTTCCGGTAAACAGGAACGTCAGCCCTTTTAAGCCGTGGTCTTTTTTTTTTTTTTGCCTGTTCCAAAGTTCCTCACACCCCTCCTCCCATACTTGCGGGTGTTTGTCTTATCGAGTAAACGTTAAAAGAAAAAATAGCCTAGGTAGGTAGTTATGTAGTAGTTATCGGAATTGGTAGGTTATTTGGTCTGCTTGCTCGTGCATAAGGCGGCCCATACACACGTAACACCGAAAAAGAAGCAAATAAAAAAAGTTTTCCTTCTTCTTTCTTTCTAGTTATGCATCTTGATAGCCCCTTGCAGCAGCCCGCGTGCGTGTGATATCTCACCCGCGGAGATTCGAAAAGACCTGTAGGCCGAATGGTACGGTTTTTTTTTTTTTTTTTTTTTTTTTTTTTTTTTTTTTCATCGTTCGCTTCTACCCCAGCTCAATCGTTATTGGCAGAGATCAGAAGAAATAAATCACATTCTATATATCAAAAACCCCGATCAAGGTTGCAAATCAAACGTTATCATATTCATCATACTTTATTAGAATTTGGCGCCTCTTTAAGACGTATCACTTTCTCAGCTGGCCTAACAACGTCTGACAAGACGGTGTACCTAGTAGCTCAGCCGCTATCAACGGTACTGACGTCGATGGCTGGAGCGATTCGTGTTAGGACCGTATAGGTGACCCTGCGGACAGCCACCTGTTTATCACCTTACCAGCTTTGATATGCTTTGATACGTGGTTAGTTGAAGCTAGCCGTTGAGGAAGCCCGGCGCCCGGCACCCTCTAATCGATGTCCGGACGTGAATGGATAAGTTTTGGGTGTCCAGTAGCATCGCCCACGCGTCCCCGCAGTGACGGCCCATTCGCCGGCTACTATAGTTGATCAGCCGGAGTAAATTGTACCCAGCTGCGGATGGCACGTTGTTGTGCGTCTAATATGTCGAATATGTTAATTCACTAGACCCCTTTTCGTATGCAAAGAAACCTTATCGAACAGTCCCCTGGAGTCGTCTTCGTAGTCGTGCGTGGTTACTATTGTCACTCCGACTAATTGGAGGTCACATCACTCCAGCATCACACATCCGGAAATTCTTAATACTACCTCTTTCTTCAGCAGGCAACGCTCTTTTTTACCCCAGGCTTTCTCTACTCCTATCACACTCTGCCGGTAACATGGTATGCGTAACGTCTAGCGTAGCACCAAGAATGAACATAGGCCAACGGGGGAGACCCAAGCCATAATATCGTCAACGCCACAAAAAGGATGAAATGTGATGGTTTCTTAATATCGAGACGTTTCAGAGTGAGTTCAGACCGTCGCTTAGCGATTTTGCAGGAACTTTTCGCCTATCGTCGTGACATGGCGCTTCTTAACTAAACGTGCCCCGCGGATCGAGGTCAGGTCTTGTCTTAGAAGCACAAACCACAACTTAAACCTGCCCCCAAATGTAATATGCGATGACAACGCACCCTACATACATAACCACACCTGGTCCCTTGTGTGACATAGGCTACCGAGTCTTCCGTTCCCGCGGGCCACCTCTCTCCTAACCTTCCTAACCAGGAAGCTCGGGAGAAAACTTCGGCCGATTTTCCAGAATATTGATCTGCTCACTCTCTATAAAGATACGTACCTCTGATGTTTTCCCCAACGAAGGGCTTCGATATAGTTACCTATACTATTAGATTTTCATATAGTTATAATATAGTGTAACCGAAGACTGCATATCTCTACCTAAGTACTGCCGCAAACGACTCACGAGATGCACGATGACATTGCTCGGCTCGCCGACTTACTATGTACTGTCCCTTAATTAATTTTCTGGATTTCCGCCTGCGATGCAGATCGTCCTTGATACTTACCCTGACCCTGCTTCTTTTGTCTTTGCAACGGGGCCAAACATCTGGCACGTGGCCAATCATCTAACTATTTCTCGTAGGGAGATTTTGGGACGAAATTTTACAGCTCAACCTGTCAAATCCACTTTAGCTGAAAAAATGAGGGTTTTTGAACCTCGTTCTAACCAATCTCTCTAAAGTATTCTTACGGGGTCTGTTTCCGTTCCGAGAACTCGGTCCCAACAATGAGTTTTATTTTATTATGTCTGCCTAGTTACCACCTACTAATACCTACTACTACCTACTACTACCTACCTACTACCTACCTACTACCTACCTACTACTACTACTCCAGCCGGGAAAATGGAAACCGGGGGGGGGGGGGGGGNGATTGGGATTATCCATGTCTTGTTACCTTTTTCTTTTCTTCGCCCGGAAGATATTTGCTAGCGAACCCTGGATTTGCAAGAAAAAAACCTCCCTCTCGTAAGGCTGACCAAGGCGTCGGTATATGACAACCATGGAAACTAGAAAACAAATTGCGTGGATAAATCCTGTTCAGTTCCATCATACCCTCCCCCCACCCGCATGAGAGCTTTCCCATGTTATACCATGTTTATTCCTCCCTGCATACGATGCCGGCCCTACTCTCCCAAAGTGAAGCCGGCGACAAAGTCCGTCAGCGCCCAGTCAGCCTATCGAAGGGGGCCGATTTGCTTATAACAGCAACGCGCACCACCTCATCACTTGGTCTTTCTCTTTTTTGCATCCCGAACTTCCCAATCTACTTAGACTATTACCTTACCAGCTCGGATATAGTGGGTAAGGGAAGCGGCTATTTACTCATTCTAACCAAGGGATGAGTGCGAACGGTTTTGCTGACTGCGTTGTTCAGCTGCAAGATCTGTCGTTTCGACGCTAGGCCTTATACTACGGGCGCCCGGCTTACCTAGCTCATTATGGGATCGTCGTTATGCAAGGCGTCACCATGTTGGATGATGTCTTCCGTAAACAAACT
This sequence comes from Daldinia sp. EC12, assembly GCA_002120325.1. Lineage (NCBI taxonomy): Eukaryota > Fungi > Ascomycota > Sordariomycetes > Xylariales > Hypoxylaceae > Daldinia > Daldinia sp. EC12. The sequence goes on from KZ112982.1 coordinate 64,755, forward strand.
AGGTGCATATGTCATTCACTACCGTGCTCCACCTGTCGACTTTTACATAGCAAGCCTAATGGCTTTTTTAGTCCCCCCAATGTTACTTAGCAAACGAGTTTCTAGCCGTCCCACCGAAGAAGACAGAGAGTGAGGAGAGGAGAGGAGATCGTCTACCTACACTATGTAGTGTATATACTAGGTATACCTACACACTTATATGTCTACACTCCCGCGTATTTTACTGTACAATACGCATAGACTTACACCTACACCTATACCTTGGTAAGGTAGTTACATAATACATGGTTGATAAAATAACCGAAACAATAACCGGGGGCACTCTATCTGATCAAAGATCTTCAAGTCTTTATTTGTTGATCCAAGTGGAGCGAAGCATCTTATTTTTTTTTTCTCCAGTCTATATCTCCTTTTGGAGATAGGAGTTTCATCGCGCCCCCAAGACCCGCGGGGTTCGATTGCTTTCGCGATGCGACTATGGGGGGTTTTTTTTTTCCTGCGGTCTGGCGTTCTGCGGTCTGCCGCGGCAGGCAACCCAGGCAACAACAAGGAGAATGAATGAATTGAATGAATCTCTTTTATGGCTTCCCAGGGTCCCGGTCGTAAAACCAGGGCGAACGCTACTGGCAAAAAACGCTCTGGCCCAAAAAACCCACTGGACTAGCCCCGATACAGTGAATCGTCCGCCGGTGGTATCGACGCTCAGTTCCGGTTTACGATCCTTTTCCGCGTAGAGACAGACGCATAGACTCAACTCACGTTATGTACATACGTTCGAATCCAAGCTTGATTCGTACATATTGACTCCGGTAACTCCTCATGAATCGGAGGGTGGAGAAACTCATTATTTTTTTTTTTTTTTCACATGCCTACGTAATCTCGAGACCGCATTGGCACGTTAAACATATTGGGCCCCGCGGTATGGTTCTCGAAGTGGGTATCGAGAAGCAAGGGATACTCCAATAGGATCTCGTTCTCGAAGTTTGATTTACATGCCCAATATTGAGGTGCCATAGAATACTAACACATACATGCTAGTCCACGATTTTTAGTGTTAATTACTGGCGTACTTCGTACAATATGCGGAATCCATCCATATACATACATAACCTACATACATATCCTACATACATACACAACCTAGTTACTGGGCTTATAACTTGGCAAAATGAGTAGTATCGTGGCCCCTAAATCCCCATAGTGTAAATCAAGGCACACAAGAAAGAAACAAGAAAAGTAAAAAAGGCCCATTCCGTTGCCCTGGGATCTAGCCGTTCAAGTCCCACTCGCGGAGGTCGCCTTCTCGTGTCGCCGGACCTATCATGGTTACAGCTGCCACGCCTGCTACGACCATCTAATCATGTAGGACCTTCACAGCTCTATATCATTGGAACGATTGTACGACGCTACACCACGGCGGCGCTCAACAGCAGAGCTGACTACTGGCCTCGACCCGCTGTCGATCGTTCCCGGCTGAGAGAGCCTGATACTATGTAGTGCGTATATGTACGTATATGTATATGTATATGTATATGTATATGTGTGGTGTATGGTGTGTGTGCGTGCGTTGTTAATGTCTTGTGATCATATATGTATGCATGCACGTTTTGCTGACTGCAGATTCTTGTAGCCTTTTTACTTTTTCATGCTTTTCGGAATTACCTAAGCCTTAGTAGGCTACCTATCGTGTTCCACGACGGTGCAGAAATTTTTCGGATGTGATCGTCCTGCTACGTATAAATCATATGATATATGCAGGAAAAGCACTGCATAATTGGTAACATAATGTTACCGGGAGGGAAGAAGAGTAAAAAAAAAGTCCTACCCCGGCGGGGGCGGGGGCGGTAAGTCGTAACGGCTACCGCTTTTCTTTCCTTTACTTTACCTTTTCCAATTTCCGGCGTCTCACGGAGTGAGACCCGAATGATTATAACTTAGGACTCCGGACCGGGTCCGATACGAGTTGGTTTTTGGACCCGGTCCTTACCAAAAGAAACCCCCGGAAACTCATATAGCCTATCATAGTCTCCAATATCCAGGCTTATGCTTACATCACCCCCGGCCTCGAAATAACTAATACGTGACTAAGACATGAAGCCATACTCGCAAAACATGGTCATGGTTATTAGCTAATCCACAAAGGTTCTTAACAGGGCTAACAAGTATTGTGCTGTGCCTCTGCGCTACCATTCTTACAGGAAGTCTCAACCTGTGGATCGGGGATCAAATCTCCCAGATTCCCTGTACATCGCCGGCCTCATTCCATCTTGCTCCCGCGCCGTCAAGACCCATGGGTGTGTGATACAAGAGGATGTATTCGATATGGTACCTATAGCTGGTTCTCTCTCTAGGTTGACACCACAGACGTAGACCGTCTTTGCTCTCGTCCAGAGGCGTCTACCTAACACGAGGTTTCATCTCAAGGGACGGGGCTTTCACTGCCGGCGGGGATCGAGTGCCGTACCCATGGTCCCAGTGGTCCCAGTGGTGATTGTTTGCGAAAGCAAAATACTTACCTTAGGTATACACATGGCAATCCTACAGGACGAGGTGAAAAGGGTCATCAGGAAGCTTCGCTGGAGACATTGGATACGTTGCTCGCGTACTTGAACCAACGAGAAGTGTGAATACACCGAGCTCCTCGAAGCATGCTCCTGTCAGACCTTGTCCGGCATTCACCGTCTGCGACGACGAGGTACCCCCATAATGACTCTATACTTGCGTTAGTCTGTGTCTCCTAATGGTTTGAGGCGGCTCTGACGCCCGCCTCCATCATCATCATCATCAGCGATCCTAGTTATTTCCCCACCGGCTTCCTCTGCCCTACGGCGCGGGCTATTTTTAGGGGGGTGGCTATTGGGTGATGTACGCATTGCTGTCTACCTGTACAATCCGCGCCTCTCCTGCCCTGGAAAAGCTAGCTAGCTAGCTAAGCTCCACGAGTTCAAGTTAGCTAACTAGTGAATAAAAAGGATTGCGCTTTGTAAGGCTGACGGTCCCCCGGTGGGAACGGGCGGAGAAAACGTCGATCCGCAAGTTTCGTCTTCTCGCACGACGACGATCTAAACTGTGAAACTTGTAAAACTACCTAGGCATAAGCTTGGAGGATCCGCTAGCTTGTGTGTTTGTGTCTGACCTGGCAGTGTAAATCTACCGTCTGCGCTACGACGCTAGCATATGTTCCTTGTCGTATTCGAACGACGAACGTCCGCGTTTCGGAGCCCTTGGTTTTTACAGTTTACGACAGAGCCTAAGGTGGGCTGTTCGTATGTTAGATGAGACGGCACTGGCTATGTGGGAACTTGTCTAAAGTACTATTCCAGTTTACGCCTTGTATTTGTACTTCACTGGTACACACGGTGGGTTTTTATCGTATTTTGTAACTACCTACTTTGTAAGTCCCGAACCTGGGATGTTGAGAGTCAAAAAGGCAACAACCCAATATAAGACTTCGTTTGTTACTTTTCCTGAATTATACTAATAAGACAGAAGAACATAAATAACACTGTAACTTACTCTCGTGTAACACGAATTCATAAGAGTTGAATAGGTAACTAAGTCGAATACGTTTGTAAGAGTGTGTTACTGATTTCGACTCTCGTGATTGAATGGACATACACCCCTGTCTGGCACCGCACCAGTTAGTCACAAGTAAGCAAACGGGGAACCCTGGATCTTCGCGACTTAATGTTTAGCATGATTACCTTTTCGTGCTCCATCCTATTTGCCTTACAAGGCGGATGGAATAGGACTTACACAAATCTCAGCCTTACCAGATAACAGACGTCGGTTCCACTTTGGGGGCGGCTAACAAGTACCTAACATCACATTTTTGTTCCCATATTACACGAGGGGACACGCGAGAGCGTAGCAGCGAAGGAAAATAGCCGCCCCCAAACTGGAGACGAGAAACCGGGCTAGTACCAATCTAGACGAGTCGGTGACTTTATTAGTTCTTCCTCTAGACTTCACTCAGATATTCATCCGACAACTGACTATACGATACGAGGAAAAAAAAAAAAAAGATCATTGAGTAGCGTAGACACAAAGCTGGATCGACACCTAGATCAACTAACTAAAACAATAGTTCCAGCTAGAGGCGCAATAATGGCACGTGGAGAACGGGTAGATAACGTGGCTTTTCGATCCTTTGCCGCGTGCGTAGGCACGTACTTGCGTACTTGCGTACCCGGGTACTAAATCCAGATTCCTATCGGAACCGAATGGAATAAATCCAACCGGTGATGCCCGTTTACGTCTATCTGTGACCAAAACGGACTTCCGCGGCCCTTTTTCCCTATATGCAGCTGAATCAACTTCTCTTCCTGATCTAGATAGCTATACCTCCTACCAATTTTAAAGATGCCAAATTGCTACCATAACGTTAAACGATGGAACACCTAGCAGCTAGCTGTTGGTACTGGCGAGGAATCGGGAAGATACATAAAACTAACTACGCGGAATGTGAAACCTGCCGAACCCTGGGGATGGATCGCCAAAACGCAGCTCTTCTCGCAGTTCAAAACGTTCGTTTTATGTGTGCATGTATAGACCTATACATATCTACGCACATGCTAAATGCGGCTGACGCCTACCCGCCTACTTGTCTCGTTTCCAATCTATCCTGAATGAGGTCCTATACCACGGCAACTCCATCCTCCCGTGTTTCTAGAAGCAAAAATTATCGTCGTGCAAACGCAGGAAGCCTTAAATCATCATCTGTTGTGTGATGGGAGGATTCGAACGGGTGGCATGACGAGTGACGAATTTTTTTTTTTTTGGAGGGGTCTTCTTAATATGTACCTAATCTAGTAAAATCTATCTACGTGCGTATAGGACCCAAGCGGTTGGTTGCGTTACGCGATGCAAACAACAGGAAGAAAAAAAAACACCAGTCGGGCTTGTCCAGGTTTAATATCTCTACACCGCCTCCATTACTCACGTCGAAAAAGCGGAATTTTCCAGTTCACCTGTCTGTAAAACCGGGATGCCCGTTCATGGCTAGACAACTAAACTGAAATCTTCCGATTAGTCAAAAGGATCGAACAATACATGATTTAGTATACGTATGGATGGATAGGTGGGTTGGTGGTGGGTTGGTGGGTAGGCCGGCATTCGGTACTGGTCAAAAGGACCAAGAATGATACCCCGTTTGGGAGTTGATAGGCTTTGATAGGGCCTTGTTATGTATGTATACCTAGGTAGGTAATAGGTAACAAATGGTCCTGTCTTTTCGCATGGTTCTGTACGTCTCTAACAGCAAATAAATCCTATTCCTTCCTAGCACAAAGCAACTAAGATCAGCTAGTTAGGTGATTTCTGCACCATCATACATGAGAAACGCATAACGAGAGAACGAGAACGAATTTGATGACGAGGGGACAACCATGACGAAAGAAAAAAAATAAATAATAAATAAAAAGAGGATTCTGCGAGCTGAAATCGGCGAGTCCAGCAGCCGGTCCATGTTGCTCCAATATGGTGTAGCACAAAAGACCATGCAGCCATGCGAATAACGGCAGAGCGCACGTCTAGAAACAACGCTGTACCCAGCTGCGCCGTAGGCGCGTAGGTGGGCAAAAGGATCATCATCCCTGGCTCATAAACCCTCCTAGTTCTTTCCCCAGGGCCACGAGCCCTAGGTCGGCCGAGCGATAGCTTTTGCCTTCCTCTGATCGCACACCGCACCCAAGGGGAAGAAGGAGAAAAAAGTCTTTGCTTGCTTTAACTTACTTACCCCCCTAGTTAAAACCCAAGTACGTAAATCTGGGTACGATAGGAAGGAATATGTACGGTACTAGGCAAGCAAGGCAGGGGGAGGGGGTCAATGAGCCTACCTAGACCGAATACCGAACTCGTCTAGAGAAGGGAGTGGCTCTCTCTTTTTCTCTTTTACGTTAGCTTAGGAGGAGAAAAGTCTAAAGCACGGACAACCACGCGGACAATGGGTTAACACAAGCAAAATACGTACTTCTTATATCAATATTACTTGTCTTAAATCCGGCTAGAAACCCCGGGTAGCGTTTGGCACTGACCGATATCTACCCGTTTTCCCTTGAAAGCACGAGCACGAACCCGTACCGAACCGAGTTGAATGTAGCTTGACTTGAACTTTCTTTTTGCATTGCTACTAGTAACTACCTAAGTAATTCATACAAACGTAATAGTACGATCCCCTAGCTATCCGATTCAGATCCCTCGAGTTGTCGTCACACGTAGGTACATGTCTAACGTATGTAGGTATATAGACCTGTAGGGTACACATTGCTACGCAATGACTGCAAAGCAACGTGGGGGGAAGTAGGTAGGGGGGGAGAAGGACATGTTTGATTTGGCCGCTTAGGGGACCGTAAACAGGTCGTATCGAAGGAAGAGGAGTGAGGAGGGAGCAAGAAGGGTTCTAGCGGGATTTACATACAAATTCGCCTTGTTTGCTGGAACCCGGGACTTACCTTATTCAAAGCTCTCTCCTGCTTCCCTCAAGTTGCCACTATAAACAATGGGAAAAAAAGACAATCATGTGTCCGCGGATCGAGAAAGCTTCGCAAAGTCTTTCCCATCCTTTGAAGCGCCATGCCGGGTCTTAAAGCCGGAGTGCGGCAAAGAGGGATGGTACTTTTTGATCTATCTTGGGAAAATCCTTGAAACCCTAAATCTCCAGTTGTGCTCAGAGTTAGGTACGGCTGCATGGCGCGCAGATGATTTTAATCGTGGCCGCCGCGTATATTACGCACGTCAAGCGGGGCTGTTTACCACGTACTTTGGCCTTCAAAGGATGAGAATCCTCGACCCTGGTAGTAGCTAGTTGCGGGTAGAAGGTTGGAGCGATATACATAACTGCTCAGGGGTTATGATAGAAGCGTCCTGAATGTTGATTATTCTGATTATTCTATCATCACTAATTGGAACTACCTATTTCATAGTATTAATGGTATTGATAAATAAGTAACCATTATAACTATGGATTGTAAAAGTATAACGCTACCTAAACTGCTGAGGTAGATTATTAAGCCAAGGATATGAGCGTTATATTATTGGTTTGGAAGTATTTGTTGTTTTGTTTGTTTGTTGAATCAGACTATCGGTAGTTATCTTCTATATGATCTGTTTTTCTATACATAATATATTAAGGCTGAGGTACTTAACACGTAAGAGATCCACCTCATAGCTGTAATAAAATTATCTTTTATGGGAATCTCATCTCCTCAAGGTTGTTCACGGATGTGGCTTTGAGAGTAACTAGTCAAAACCGATACCGTACCCAGAAGCCAATGGAAAAGCTTGAATCAAGATGGTCGATGGCTGGATCGAAATGCAAATCTAAAACCTCAACATTCCTCCGTGCTAGCACGGAAATGAAGCGTTTGATCTGATGCGGCACAAGCTAGAGCCACGAGGTTAATAGCCGTAGGGCGTACACCTACCTAACATAGCAGCAAGAGTAGGCACCGCTTTATAGGAGGAGCGAAAACATGGGTCCAGTGTGATTATAACTCTTCCCCAGACGTCAAAGCTATAAGGTAGCTAGCAGCACGAGAGCGGCACAATGCCCTAAAAAGGCGTCATACGTTAATTTCTCATGTAACAGCGTAGGCTGATCTGCTACTTTGGTGGCAGCGGGTTCCACTCAGAAGCGCCGCTGTGCCGTCTATGGACTTCTCTAATTTTTCATCACGATTCTAGATAGCTCCCCCAGCTCGTCTCAGGTCGGCCAGAATGCAAGCATCCAGAATTGTGCGAGGCGAGTTAAGGCAGAGAGGCGAAGAACGCCAGATGAGATTCCCAAGCTCTGCCGCCCTACGGTTCGCTCCTGTTCTATCGTTGGGGGCAAGGGGCACGGGATTCCAAGTTTAGCAAACGATCCCAGACCCGGCAACGATTCTGGGGGAGTCATGGAAATTGCAAATAACCTTCTGACGGCATCAGCCGAGTATCTCCAAGGATCTTCCAGTAGACGATATACATGGGCTCCATCTACATTTGGCCCTAATATTGGTACCGAGAAACGGGATCTATGTCCCCTTGTCGAACGGAGCTTGGTGATCGCAAGCGGGCTATGTTCCGGAATACTGTTGCTAGTTAGGAGGTACTCCAAGGCCAAGTACCTCGAATTCGGACCAATCCAAAAAAGACCGGCGAGTCTAGAGCAGATCCTATACAGGTGGTGACTACTGGGGGATCAATCTTGGTTATGAGGAGGGTCTCGTTATGTGAACATTCAATGTTATGACACCCGGGGTGAGTTAAACATCTTGGTTGACCTTCGTCCAAATAACCTCCTGCATACAATGAAAGCACATTGCTTATTCGACTAGGATAAGTTGGTGTAAGGCTGGGTGACTGGCGGGTCTTCTGGAGAAGCCAACGCAAGCAGTGCAATAACATAATCAGTCTGTCTCCATAATTAGTTGTCATCTCCAAGTAGCAAAACAAAAGTTAGCATTGGTAAGCTACTGACAGCAAGCAGTATGTTAGCGGGTTTTATCAAGCTTACTGGGCAATATCTTGTGGAATAGAGGCCCGTAAGTACAAGCCAAGTTCTTGTAACTCGATTATTACGTTCTTGGGTTAGAATAGTCCAGATTTTGAGCAGTTCTTTGACAGTAGCCAGGGTTGAATCTACCCTGAATGTAAAATGTCTAAATCTACTCTGTAGCCAGAGCAGGGAACATGGAAACAGCACCGTTTTTCTTCAAGGAATTATAAACTCAACTAGAGAATTTCGAACCGTATGTTTTAAAGGCATTCTGTGTTCTAGAGACACGTAAATTTTATTTGTGAACTAGCGTTATTTTCTTATTATGTGTGGCATGAGGCAAGAGTTGTCCCGAAAGAGCTCAGATCTTAAAATCTCAATAGTTAACATATAACTTTATCCTTCCTATGTATTGCGTATGAGCCTCCTAATTGCTCATATAGTTCTGATATCATTTTTAAGACCCATGAGGAAGTCAAACGCCTCTCCCTAGTAAGGTGGAATGCATATCAATATCCTCTAAACTCAAGATGCCCCAGGAGAGCTCATAGAGCTTCAAGAAGGGTTCTATATCAATATGTCCTCAGAAATTGTTACGAGGTGGAACTGAATAGCAAGGAAATAACTTTGTTATTCCCCTAGGCACCTTAGTGTAGGTAGTTATGGGAGTCTACGGCTGTATACCTCATATGTCCTTTGTTTTGATGTCTCGTCCAGAACCTTATTAAAACCTTTACCTTCAACGTACAGACATCAGAAAGTGCCACGTAGAGTAGATATAGGAGTCACTAGTCTCTCATTAGATTACCAAACGTCGTAAATATCCATAGAAGCCGTATTTAATCTAGGTGATAGTTAGCCCGACCAAGAACATCAAGCATAAGGACCCCTCAAAGAACAACACTGCGATTTTCGGTAAGAATCTATTAGGATCATTCGACACTGTTAGAGTTCCTCAAGGAACAACGAAGTTATTTCCCTGCATTTTGCTCCGCCACGTGTCAGACGAAAATGAACTCACCTAAATAAGAATTCACTTTTAACATGTGTGAAGGTCGTCATATATTTACAGATTCCCCAGGTACCCTAGGAACACATACATGCTTCTACTTCCCATCAGGGAGACTCCTCACGACTACCTTTTACTAATTGTTGATGGGGTATGCTATGATTTAAAAAAGTCTCACTGTATATGTGAAACGAACACTTGAGTCATTGCTGTTATTGCTTACTTAGAAAGGGAAAGGGGGGAGAATAGGGGCACGTCATGCACACCTACGGTTAACGGTCTCAGTGTTATCCATCCGAAACCACCATTACAAAGGATTTACTTCGTTTCATGTATTACCAAAAAATAACACGTTTGTGTATTGCGAGAATTCATAGCTAGTGCAAAGGCAAACGAACTTTATGATGAACCCTCATGGGGCCATGAAAGAACTAATTACATTATGTGCATCTGAAGACGCCTAAGTGAAAATCATCGCAAAATCATCGCAAAGAATGGCCTGAACCAGTGATTCTATAGAACCTCGTAGATGAGAGTCGAAGAAAAGCATTATGGCCCTAATGTCAGTTGGTCTGACGTGTTCTCTCGTGCTCCGTGAACTCCTTTCTCCTGGGCTGCAACCACCTCAAAATCAATCCGCATGAATACAACGCCATGCTCCTTACTTTTTGCACTTTGCTGAAAATTTTCCTGTCGTAAAACACCGCGAACCTTCCTTTAGTCGTGACTTCGTCAAGTGAAAAGGATGTATTATAGGAAATGCAAACCCTCGTCCCTGTTACGGCTTCTCCGTAACCCTTAATCATTGTGTGGGTAGAATGCGTCATCATCCTCCTGAGAGAAGCTCTTCGCCTGCTCGTCAAGGATTCTCTGGCGGGCGTGTCTGTCAGGGTGTGGCTGCGGCTGCGGCTTCTGGGGAGCCATATTGTAAGCAGGATTGCCCATCTGCATCTGACCTGTCTGCTGCTGCTCCATCTGAGTCTGCTGACCCTGGTACTGACGGTCTCGAGCCTGCATGGGAAGGTAGTACTTATTGAATGTCGGGCTGCTAACCATGTTCTGGCGCGGATCCGTGACTATCTGGCGACTGCTGGGGACAAGTCCCGGAGGGGGTAGCAGGCCAGTACCTTGTCCTCTGCCTCCGTCACCTCGGGGACGGGTGGGCGTCTGGGAGTTGGGACGATCTTGTCCTTGTGAAGGCGGAAGTACAACTCGAGGTGTGTTGGGGCTCACGGTGTTGTTCGGCATCGTCTGAGGCTGCTGAGAAGGAGGTGCGTAACTTCCAGAAGGCACCTGGGACCAATAGTTGGGGATTCCTGGGACTGAGAAGTGTTGAGAGTTGGAACCCTGAGGCACAAAGGCGGGAGACAGCGCTAAATAGTACCCGTTAACTTGAATCAACGGAATCGATCGTATATTAGCTGGGCTATCTTTACCTTGCTGTGCGAAATGGGAGTGAGGAACCCCAAACGGAGGACCAGGAGGCCGACTTGCCGATACATATCCCGTAGAAGGGTTGGCAGGCCTTGCACCCTGCGCCTGTCCGGCCTGGTAGGCAGGGTAATTATTGGGCCCAGTGTAAGGGAAAGGTTGAGCGGAAGCCGAAAGTGCAGTTGATTTTTTCTTTTCGCCGCTGTTGTTGGGACTTGCGTTGGCGTTAGCGTTGACGTTGGCGTTGGAATTACCCTGATAAGACATCTTGATCTATGATCGATGGCGATATTATTGAGCTGGTAGGGCAAGATTAATCGAAAGAATCGACGAAAAATGAAATAATAATTAAAGTGTATTGGCGATAGAAACGAGTGAATGTATTAAGAAGGAAAAGAAAAAAGGCCGAAAGGGTTGGTCTGAGTCGGCGATGAGGTGACTTGTTGTCGGCGATGAAGTTATAAGAAATTTGTGCAGAGAAGAGAATTTAGATTTCGGGTGCTGTGGGAAAGTTTTTTATGTTGACTGGGCGGTAAATAAAAATGTTAGAAAGGGCAACTGCCGACTTAAAAGAAAATACAAAAGGAAAGAGCGGTTGTCAACACGAGCCAAAATGCTGTTCCATCGTTCTTTCCTGTTGTTAGGTAGGCACGAAGATGCGTTTCTAACTAGCGTGTGCTACTGAGTAGTCACGGCAGCAACGCCTTGGGTAATGCAAAGTTGCTATTAGTGAATAAGTTAACTCAAGGCAGGTACGAAGTACCAAAATTATGGCTGGCTACCTGAAATCTCCTGATGATGCAATCGAGATAATCGATATAAAATCCAAGTTATTTCTCCGAATGTACGCTTGCTCAAGTTCCGCAAATTAGGGCGGCGTCTACAAAATATATGAAGCAGCCTGTCACTTTTTGCGATGTATAGGTTGTCAGAATATAATCTCAACAGGACAACGGCATTGTTTCGCCTTAGAACCTCTAATCTTAGTATCTACCATATGTTTTGGGTGTGCACAAAGTAACATTTCCTTTGTTAAATGTAGTATTAGTCAAAGTCCCCTTTTCCATCCTGCCATTGATTAGGTACTCCAATACAAATAGCTAAGTCCTTTATCACCAATGATCCTTGCTTGGAAAGGGGGGCATTTCATGGTAGGTGCCTGCTAAACAAATCGAATACCAGGGTGTGTATAAAGGTGAGCATGAAGCTGAAAGCGGATGTTGGTTATTCATCAAATGAACCCATGATAAGTTGTCCTACAAGAGGAACCTAAACTTAGAGACGACCGGGGGTATCTAATCCTCAAAGTGTCAATCAAATATGTTTGCTTCTCGGGGGATAATACATAAAGGGGACATGGTAGGTTTTAAAACACCTGTAAATATCTCGCTGTGTTCCCTATGTGCACTAACGTGGACACACCCCAAATAGCCAGACTAGATAGACGCAGTATTGCCATTATAGGGCCATGTTCATTCGACAGTTGTATCGGCCCCTGCTGCCTTTGACCACTATCTGTCAAGATGTATTACCACGCGGTAGGAGTCTACTAGCCTCATGGCCGAGGCTACCCGCCTTGAATTCCTTCCTAAGGACTTCGGGAGTACTAGTCCTCACTGGCATTTGCGCGTCCCTATAGAGCCAGTACGGCGAACACACCATGGGTGTCAACAACTGTTTTTATCCACGTACGGGGATTGCAGGGGGCGGCGCGATCCTCGTGTCGAAGACCCTCCGGTCAACAGCCTTGAAATCGAATATTTTCTCCAGCTCCACCTTCACAGCTAAGAGCTCGCTATTAGCCTTCTTCACCTTTTCCGGCTGGCTGTCATCCACGACGTTTAGTTTCACGTTCAACACCCATTTCTGCGCAGGATCCACTGGCCGAAGATCAGCCCATGGAGGGAGAGCAGCACGTGGTCGATCTTCAGGTTGCTCTCCCGATTTCTCGTCCAATGGTGGGAGGCGGTAGTATCTACTGAAAACGAACTCGACGTTCTCCCTGACGAACGAGTAGCTCTCCTGGATCATCTCATTCTTATATCTACCAAAAATTCATCAGTGCTCCAGTCCCATTGATCATCTGGTTAAAGCAAAGGTAGGACATACTGAAAGCCATTGTCAGTAAGAGCCGTAGGTAGGCTACTCTGCTCCGGAATCTCGATCTTCTTCCTTTGTGTCACGGGCGTGTCTCGAAGCGGGTCTGGTAGATCCGTCCACCGCAAGGTGCCACGGAGAGCATTGAACTCCATATTCGTTTCTTTCCCGAAATCCCTATCTGGCGCAACCTCGTAGGCCAGCTGAATAACATATGACGACCGGCTCAACTGGCTGCTCAGATCATTCCAGAGCTGCAAAAAGCGCGACTGCTGGAATGCGCGCGTGACTTTGAGAGGCTTCGGTTGTGGCTGGCCGTGAAAGAATAGAATGCGATAGACGGCGTGACGAGCAGTCATCCACGTTAATCCTTGCAAGACTGCGCAAGCCATTGCGAAGTCCGAATCCTTGACGGATGCGGTAAGGAAAAGTTCCTTCATTTTGCCTGGCCTTGGCACCACCTTTCGCGACTAGATTTCTCAAGAAATAATTCAAGGATCGAAGAGGTGCACACGTGATGAGCTTGCTTTTAAGATTTGAAGCAACAATTAGGCTCACAATTAATAGAGGAAATTACCTAATTAAAGAAGTAGAATTTGAAATGGACGTATGTGGCATGTAATGTACCAAGAGGTTTTGGAGTGATGTTGAAGTAGAGGTTGAAGTTGAAGCTTTGAGTTATGACGGCCCCGCAGACACCTGTAAAGGGCTGGCATCACAATAGAGCTAGGTATCATTGCAGTAGTTACCTGAACTACCTATGCACGTATTAGCCCCCACTTATAACCGGCGTTACACAAGCCTTGAGCCGCCCAGCCATTGAATCATTATTCTACCTTAGGTACGATCAGCAGTGTTTAAAGCGACATCATGAAATTTTTAGCTTGTAGGACAAGAAGTCTTACCGTCAAGCTTTTATGAATACCTACTATTATGGTCACTGTTCAATGGTCTCTGCGAAAGGAAAATGCTTCCTGTCACAATCGTATGGTTCGGCAGAATCAGGTGAAGAACTTTTCATTTAACATTAATCATTTAAAAATGAGCGTGATTCTGTGAATCAAGCAGGTATCCCATATCTATATCGCTGCGTCATCTTACACGTCGAATCTCATCCGCTCATCATACTCGATACACCACAGCCCATGCCATTACCTAGATCCTCTTATCAAACCATATCCCATACCCCTTTTTCTACTACCAGTGAAGCAAACGCTTCGAGCCCTTATTTACACATTTAAATAACACGACCCTTGACCTGCTTGAAGTCCTTGACCTTAATGTCTCGCCAGACAGCAACAGATACAAGACCTATAGCAGTGATAGCCGTAGCAGCGACGAACATCCATCTTAAGCCATCGCCGTAGGCTAGAATAATAGCATCTCGGGTCGGGGAACCCATAGGGTATGAGAGCTGGACCGGAAGCTGGCTGTAGATATCTGTGAGGTTCGCCTGAGACTCCGGAGGCAGGTACTTGGCTAGTGCCTTAGGGAAAGTGCCTGTCCAGATGGCTGCGGATATGGTACCACCAATCGCACCCCCGACGCTACTAAACATACCCTCCATAGCGAGGACGACGGCAACGTGTTGATGAGCCGCTGCGGCCATAACTGCCATTTGTTCGCCGATAACACAGGCACCACCAGCGAAGGCATACAGGATTTCGCACATGATAATCCAACCGATGTAAGTGCCGGGCTGTCGGAAGTGAATAAGCAAGCCGATGCTGAGAATCGTGACTGGAACACCAAAGTATAGAGTAATCCACTTGAAGCGACCAGTCCAGCGGATCAGGAAGCCCACGACGAAGGAAAAGAAGCACGATCCAAGACTGTAGATATTGCCGATGTAACCAGTTTGGGTCACGTTAAGGTTGAGGACAACCTGGAGGAAGGAACTGAAATAAGCAGTCCAGATATAATACTCGACGAATAGAACAGCGGAGAGAATGCAAGCACCGAGCACCGTTCGATCTTTGAGGAGTTCCCAAGGCAGAAATTTGACTGGCGCAAAGAATCTCTCCCAGACCACGGCTCCGATAAGAAGTAATCCACCGAAGATGATCAAGCAAATAATCATGGGGTCCTTCCAGCCGTAGTATTGGTAGGAGTAAATGTTGAAAGGAAGTAAAAAGAGCGCAAAGCCACCGGTAACAAGGATAAGGCAGATGACATCAAACTGCCAAAAATAATATTTGATCGATTCCCACGTTGTACGGCCGCTGGGGGTGGAGATAACAAACCCAGCCTTCTTTGCCTTCTGGTAGTTCCAGGTGAACAAGAAGAACAGAGGAAGACACATGATAGGGGTAATGATGGAGAAGATTCCGAATCCCCATCTCCAGCCAATGCCAGATAGGACACTCTGGGACATGGGAGAGGAGATCCAGACGGTAATGATATAGGGAGATGAGATGAAAGCCAACATCAGGGCTCGGTTCTTCAGGTGCGAAGTATCGGCGATGAAAACAGAGAGGGAGTAACTGACTCCATTGTATCTGAAACGGTCAGTACAGGTATTATGCACGGAGAAATGGCGAAGGTATGTTGCTTACCCAATCCAATAGAAGACCTGGGCAGCTGCATAAGTCTCGACGTTGTTGCAAGCTGCCATCATGACGAGCCCAATAGTCATCAAAAGGACTACTACCAAGAAACCTTGAGGTCGACCCCAGATATCCAAGATTTTCGCCAAAGTAAGTTTCGAAACACCGCCGAAGATACCAGACATGACACCCGTAGTGGCAGTCAACGAATGTAGAGCAAATGCGCTAGTAACGTATGGGGTCAAAAGAGACCCCATGCCCTGTTGCATGGAGTCGACAAAGTAGATAATCCAGATGCTATTGAGATTGTTAGTTTACTACAAGGTATGTAAAAGGACGAACGGTGTCGAGTAGTAACTCACAAGATATAAGCTAAAATAAGATTAGACTTCGTCCAGACCTTGGTCGTGGCCTCAATTTTCTGGACGCCGGCCTGGGCATTGCTGTCGATGGCGTCGATATCGGTGTCGGTTTCGCTATTCCGAGGTTGATTGTCGACGACACCAATTTCCTTATCGTTGGCTGTGTGTGATTTTTCTTCCACCGGCACCTCGGTTGGGTGGGCGAACCGAGCGAGCGGACCTCTCATCGTGACAATCGGAGATTCGAACAACCTTATTCAATCAAGTGGTGTTTCTGACTTGATACAAAAAAAAAAAACAGCGTAGCAACTTCTGTTGACTGGCTATCGGCGATGATGAACCAGTCGCGTCGTAGCTTGGGTGGTGGTCGGCAATTTAAACAATTGCCAATGCACGCCAAGGGATGAGTTATTATCTACTCTTATATATACGTAAGGATATATATAAAGAGAGAGATCTATTCTCGGCCGAGAAGTGCAATGAATGCTGGTTGAACAGATGGAAAAAGAGAGGTTTCTTGGGTGGTTAGTCCACCCTTTTATTTATCAGATGGTCTTTTTTTCGATCAGGTAGGTGGACCTACCCTACCGGAGATTGATAAGTGGAAAGAACCCTGGTTAACCTTGATCTCTGGGTCTGGCCATGCCGCCATGCCGCCATGAGGGAGTAACAAAGGTGACTAAAAAGAGTGGGGAGTGTACTAGTATCACAAGCAGGAGTGGTGGGTGGCAGCTATGGCAAGACCGAAAGTAGAGACTTACATAGAAGGCAGGTAGATCCAGTAGACGTAGCTAGAGGTAGTATAGTACGATTGGTACATGATTCGCGGTTTTTAGAAACATTGGAAGCAACGGTCAAGTAACAATACAATCCCTTGTCTAAAAGGGTACACTCTTTACCGAGCGCTGCTTCGAAATTAGGAAAAATTAGGAACAAGCCATGCCTTGAAAAATAACTAAAAGAACATTTAATTCCACTTAATTTTGCTCTGTTTTTTACCTCAGTAGATTACGTAAAATCATCCCATAAATCATTCGTATTAGGTATACTTAAGCTGAGAAGGGAAGTCTGGACAAGGTGAAGATTGCGACTTGTGGCTAGTCGTGAAAAAAAAAAAAAAAAATCAGCTCCGAAGAGGGAAGGTTCATCGGGCATTCCAGGTTGAACTAGAGACCCACTAAGCATCCAAGGGACCTGGCTTGACCAAGCTCGATTGGGTGCGCTAGCCGATTGAAATGGTGCCAATGCAGAAAGAAACGGGGACGCTAGCAGAAATTATCTTATCAATCAGTGACCATCAACCGAGGATCGAAAGCAAAAACATGACCAAACGCGAACTAAACGAAGACTAAAGCTATACGCCAGAGAAAAAAAGGATCACATCCTCGATCTTCTTAGAGCATTCCAATAGTTCGGCTAACATTACGTCGAGACCGCGCTGGGTGGAGACTTAAGAGCAGTTTTTGACGTTGAAAGATCTGCTTCAGCTTCGAGCGACTTTCCCTACGACCGTAAGGCGGGCAGACTAGTCTTACCTTGAGAGCCCGCCTTGGCCGCCTCCAGAGGCAAGAATACCATGTGGCCAACTGGAATATGAGATCCGGTAAGAAGGCGAATCAGCTCCATGACATCAAGAAACCCCAAGTCAAAGCTGATAACAAGATGCTACCCGGTGATCACTGTTTATTATAGGTATAGGGCATCTACTATAGACAATATCTGTATGCAAACTCGCAGTAGACAGCCCTACTAAACTGACTAACTGACGACAAGCTTCTTAAGCATGACTTGGCATCTAGATCAATTCCTGAATCTTTCAGAAGCCAATAATGATTCATTCGATCCGTTCGAGATCCTCTAGAAGCCACGATGATGTGTAGTAGCGCTGTAACTTGTTAAGCTCGCCAAGCTGTTCTAAGTTACCGACAGCTCGTTACCGTTTTTACTTCCATGTGAGACTAGCAAGTGCCTAGTTCGCTAAAATGCAACAAAAGAAATGGTGCCGATATCGCGGCCAGAATTTCGGAGTAATCGATGTCGTGTAAGCAAGCCATCAACGAGGTTACCACCCTGTCTCTGATTCGCGCTATCACGAAAATCCACCACCGAGGATTACGTGTACTACCTTCGTATGTCAAATGATATCTAACGTGCAAACACAGCAAGTCTAAGGAACGGGTATGCAATGCATATGCAGATATCTAATCCCCGTCACGTTCTCCAGTGGTGTGGACTGAAGTAAATTATCGACATGCTTCATCTTTGTTAGCTGGGCGGAGATTCAACCTTATTCGAACAAAGTCACTAAAGAAAGAAAAAGACAAGGAAAAAAAAGCAAGCGCACGGATCGCAAGGATAGAGCTCCTAGTTACATAAGGTCATAACCCACAGGCCCGGACAGCCTACAGGAGCCTCTTTCCTTGGCCCGTGCGCTAGAAAAACTCATCACACGTGACCAGTGGCTAGATCTAACTTGGCCCTCTTTTTCTTACGAAAAAAAGCTTCAATTTTTGGCCCACGCGCGCGATCTTTTCGATTGACGTTGACGGCCCCAAGTACCTACCTAATTCAACGAAACCGGGCAAAGGAAGAAATACCGGAATTCCGACTACCGGGTTTTCTCGATCTCTTTTTTCCAAAGATGTCGGCGTCACAGAAGCCAATCCGCCTCCCTCCGTTGAAGGTCCTCCGAGTTCGCAACCCCAATGGCCAGAGGGAACGTCCTTGCATGGGCCTCATGTCGTCAGTTCTAGGTATGCACAAATAGACCTTTCTGTAGAATTATGATGTCAATGGTTTGTCTTGATATTTCGTACGCAAACTAATTCAATTGCGATCTTAGCATGCTGGGCCTCTGCGGGATATAGCACTGCCGGATGTGCGCAGGTCGAGCAGGCCTTGCGGAATTGCATGGATGGTCCGCAACCGTCGAAGCCCAAGAGCAGCGAGGTCAATTATCATCTTGCGCGATTCAAGGATAGGCTTACATACCCGCAAAAGAAGAAGAGATGATCGTTCCTATACAGAGAGACAGTGGGTGTGGCGACTGCCGGTCGTAGTAAAAAAAAGCTACTACGTCTTCTTAGATCCTGACACATCTCAAACGAATGTACGAATAAATATACTTCCATTTCTTCTGTACGATACGGTGGAAGAAATACGGGATGAACGAAAATTCCTAGTGTCGAATCATGAGCCGGCGTTCCAGGTTGATTTGAGAAGGGGAGTCTCGAGTATGATGGCCATTAACAACCGGTTGATACTGTAAAACGTACAATCAGGTTAGAGAGATGTCTATTCAGGGGGGGAATAGGCATATACAATCGGATGCAAGCTTAAGCACACGATTGAACAATATAGCATCATCTATGGGGAGGCTATATCTTTTAAAGGCCACTGAATATTAAAACCAAGCGTACCTATATACAACCCGTATATACAAATCAAAATAATACTAGCCAGACGGGAGCCCATCTGTAACTTTGGGCTTTACCTATTTACAATCCCTTCAGCTAGCCTGTGAAAATTGTCAAAAGCGCTGGAAAGCCGGACAAGTTTTTCCAACCCCGCCCCCCTTCCCCCCTATACCCTTAGCCAGACTTTTCAATCCCTTTTCTGCTTCCACTCTTGGCTTCTCAAGATGTGTTTCAGCATAGACAGGGCAGATGCAAGCTCTGGTAATTGCTGCAAGTCCTACCCGCGGGCGTGTCGCTCCCCATCTGCAGGTACACTTGCCAATAGTCGCCGGTCAGCTTGCAGACTAAGAAGTTGAGCTGGCGGCCGTAGTTGCTGCCCTGGCTCGTGATGATCGTATCTCCCTATGACATCGTTAGTAACAACAGCGTATACAGTAACCACGCTATATGTAGCATATCAGGAGAGTAGGTAGGGTAAGGGCAAAGATCGTACCTCGAGTCCCCAGGCGTCGGTGACGGTCGCTTCCGCGAACGTCAGCGTCTTGTACGAGGTCTGGTCGTTTCCGATGTTCAGGAACAGCGACGTGTTCACGCTCTGCATCCAGCCCCCGATGTTGAAGTACTCGCTGCTGTGCTCGGGGCCCATTACCGGTATGGTAGCTGCCCGAAACGTCGACGGTTAGTTCCACAATTTGTTTTGAATGTATAGAAACCATAGAGAGAGGGAGAGAGGAAAAGGGGATAGGGGAGGAAGCATAAAAGACTTTGGAGAGTAACGTACGATCATCCGGATAGGCTTGTAGATAGTAATGGAAGATAGGCGACTGCACAGCGCGGATCTGCTCCGGCTTCGCCAGGGCCGCTGGGATCGCCGCGGCAGCGACTAGAAGGAGGTTGCAAGCAAGAGACGAGAGCATCTTGATCTCTGTCTTTCGGTATGGGCTCCGAATCTGATCGACGGGGAGCAGCTGGCTGGTTATTAATACCTAATATAGGTGAGTAGGTAGGTATGCACTAAGATGGAGCAGCGGCAGGAGTATGTATAACCAAACAAGCAGACAAACGAGAAATGTCGTTTTACATAAAGCTATAAAACCAAAACTACGGAAAATCTGGGATGGTGACGGTAAGTGATCTTCACAGCGGGCTTTATAGGTGGTCAATATATATTTATACATTAGGTACATACATATATACCTATATATAAACAACACACACGTTTCTACGAACGCCACCTGTTTAATTTATACGGCTCAACTGTATCCCCCCAAGCAATGGAACACTGCATACCTATAAATAATCCAGAAGCAGGGTAGAAGGAGGAGAACAGTATATGGAAGTATACTAATTTGGCTGAGAAGGGAGGAATAATAAAGAGCCAATCGGACGAATTAGGTAAAATGCGGAAGACTATGTCCGTTAATACTCAACCTCGTAGGACGGGCCAAGCAAAAGAAATCTGGCCGTAGGGCTAAGTTCGAGACCCAAGGAGATACATCACATGTTTAGAACCTTGAGGATACTCTACTCAAACAAGTAATGTAGATCAAGAAAAGCTCCGAATATGCATATAATATAGAACGCAGAAAAAAGGCTTGGAAATCTTCGCATCATTCCACCTATATATAAAGTAGCTGGCTGTCAAACTCTTACTCCTTTAAACACTCTGGGTCGGAACCCGCTAGTGCATTTGCCCAATGCCTCGAGGCATCATGGCCTTCAACTACGTCATGTCGGATCTGCATTACACCTTTAGTTTGAAAGTCCTAGGCTTACTCCCCGACTATGCTATAACAATCCTCTTGCTTCTCTCATGTTTGCGAAGTGAGACGCGCGAAACAGCAGAACCGCCATCCATTCTTAACTAGCGCCGACCTGTGCAAAGGTTATCAAAAGTGGTCAAAGTCCGAAATACCTGATTATCCTTCTTATGGCTTCCTCTATGGGGCTAGTAGCCATGCTACCCAACCCGGTAAAAGCCCCTGAATCTCTCATTGAATGCTTGTCCCGTTTCATACGGTAATGATAGTCGGATGTCTTGTAAATATGAGATTCGAATCTGGCCAAAAGTGGTTGCTCACGAAACTCCCCAAAATGGCCCCGCGACGGATGTGTATCCATAATGATCGACAATTTTTCTTGTAGCACTATTGCGTGCGAACGAATGTAAAGCCCCTTTTCATCTGGCAAGGGCCCAAAACCAATCCACATGTGACCGAAAAACAGGTCTGGTATCTAAAATATGTGCAAGAATCGTAAAGTCATAAAATGAACGTTTGATGGCAGATCCGAGGGGGTAAAAAGTGGTATCGAAGATTGGCCTGTCTGCTATTAAGGCGCTGGCATACATCAATATCAATGCAACCAATGTCGAGATTATGTCTAGGCTGTCCGTGGAATGAAATTATCGCCGTATTAGTAAAAGTGTCGTGTTGAACTCTTTCGCGTACTTTTGCTAAGCCTCGTGTAAGAAAAAGGCTCAACTTGTTTCTCCGACGCAGAAAAGCTCTATTTCTCCCACGCCGCCAGAATAATTGCGCGCTCCTTCACCCCACTCAGAGAATGCGATTTGAATGTCATCGTCACTTTCAATTGTTACAGAATCCCCATCTTCATCGCGATAGCGCAGTTTCAAAGTGCCCTTAGCAATAGAACTGGTTGTGAATCGCGCAAGCTTAACATCAATGCGATCACTGAGAGATTGAAACCCGATATTAAATGGAACAACCAGTGTGAAATAATTTCCACTATCGCAGTTCACCTTGACTTTTAGTTGTGCGGGGATCGACGAATCTGGGCTCGAGAGGGGATTGCCTTGGGTAGCAGTGCCCAGCGGCGGGGACACGGGCTGTCGGTTATCTGCACCTAGTGGCGGAGGTACTGTCCCTGCCCCGGAAGCTGGAGTGGCTTGTCGGGGATAGACGGGTTGAGTGGGGAATTGAGACATAGTGCCTCCGTCACGCTGTACACCTGGACTCTGCGTGTTGGTCCGGACGGGAATATCTTGCCTGGGCGAACCGGTTTGAGACCGTGGGATGCTTGGATCATGCGCAGGGTGAAGGTGAGGTGGAATCCCAGGTACTGCGGGAACCGGGGTGCTGTTGTTAGTCCTACGTCCGTTTTGCTGTTGTCCATTAATGTCTGGGGTGCTGTAAGACCGGCTACGCTGTTGCTGAAACGAGGCGGCTCTGGCAGAGTTTCTCCCGTTCATGGGCGATGGGCCGTCTCTCGAAGGAGCTCGTGGTAAAGCGGGCGCAGTGTAACGATTGTTATCTTCCCAACCGCTTTGTGGTGTCCCAGTCCTTGGGAAAGGATATTGTTGTCCATTTGCGGTTGCAAACAAGGTACTTGCCGTGCTTGTCCGCGAAGACGCAGGAGACTCTGCCGTGGGAGAAAAGTACGATTCCATAATGCGATGGCTAGGCGATTGCGTACCGCCTTGCGTTTGAAGACTCAATTGTCCCGGAGGTGCTGGGAGGGGGAAGCGCGGCGGCGGTGCGCGTGCAATACCTGCTAAGGAGAGGCTACTCTCTCCAGTAGCAGAGCGCTGCCTGAGACTCGTACTTGAGGCATTACGGTTCATGAGTCCACCATTCGGGCCATTGCCAAAGCCATCGGTCGGTTGCGTAACTTGTATGGGCACGGTGTCTTCGTCTTCGTCATCGTCGTCATCCTCCTGCTGAGCATAAGGGTTCTCGAGATTGCTCTGATTGCGCATCCATGCAAAGTCGGGTGTGGATTGGTCGGGGCTTGTAGTTGACGGTGCGTGTTCTTTCTTCTGCGAAACCAACCCGTTCTCCCACTTCTTCATCGTCTCCTCATTAGAAAACTTGATAATAAAATTTTCTACACCAGGATCACCCTTCCACCATATCTGCACAGTATACGAACCTAGACAAGTTAGATTAAATTCTATAAACCAAGTTTTCAAGTTGCTTACCCGGCTTTGCGAATGAGAGTACTTCGGTCACATTTGTCATAAATATCCGCCCCTTAAGCTGCAGTTTATTGTTTTTGTTCGGGATTTTCGGCGCAGATTTATTCTTGTCTTTCTTCTCTTTGGTTTTGTTCGGTTGCACCTCTTTGCAGCAGAGAAGAATGCATTCGAACAGATAAATCTCATACTAGATTACAGTTAGTATTACTCTATAGGCTAGAAGAACCACATATGTAAGACTCACATCTTTCTCTTGCTCACTACGTCCGGTGATAACAGTATAAACACCATGTAACAGCAATCGTCCGAAAGACTTGACGTTATGACTCTTCCAGTCGTCCACTCTGTTTGTGAGCTCTTCCAGAGCTTCGTCTAGAAGATCGCGATTGACGGCCTCGTTTGCCTTCGTAAGAACTCGTTCCGCTGCTCCGATACCTGCAGCTAAGTCGGCCCTGACTTCTTCATCCTCACACTTTTTCAAAAGAGACTAAATAAGTTAGCATCAATACATCCAAGATACGAAGGGCAGACTACAAACCCCTAGCAGTAAAGGATATTTGACCAATCTCTGCATCGGTTTCAGGAGGAAACTGTCCAATGTGTTAAAATCAAATGCCACAGGATGCTCAGCTAACTGAATCTTATCAAAGATTTTGTTTGCTAGCTGGCCAGCTTTCCGCTGATTTGCGATAAAGGGTTGATAGATATCGAAGGCATCTTCGTATGTGACAAACGGCGCGCCCCATCGCTGCATATCCTGCGACATCGAGTTCGTAGTTTCGACACGGATTAAGAATCGCCTCTGAAAATCCAATATCGAATTGATGTTCAGAAATATTTGGTGGATGACATCACCGGTAATCACACCCTTCTGCTCCAAAGTTTTCTTGAGATCGTGTAGATTCTCGAGATCTTGTACGTATTTTCGCTCGGTATCGACAAGCTCTTGAATGATGTGATCGCGATATGTCATTTGAGACCCGGGGGCCGTCGGACCGCTCTCCTCCGGATACGTTTGGACCTGCAAGAGTAGGCCTCGCTTTTCGGCAAGGTCCAAAACATGGTTGAGAACTTGGGTAACCTAGCGAAGCATGTTAGCTGACTTAATCGCGGTATACAGAATCGATGCTCAAGCAACACGACGAGACATACCTTCACAAAACCAGTAGTATCGTTGCCCATCAAATCAGTGATCATAAAAGACTCGGAAGAGGGGATCTCGAGATGTTTCATAATAGCCTCGAGAAATTTGAATACGGCCTTTTTGGGTTTATTCTTGCCTGCCGCAGCATCGATCTCTAAGGGGACCTCCGGTCGCAAGCAGTTGTATATGGTTAGGAGCGGAACTCCAGTTCGCAGCAAATTCCATAATGATTCCACAGGTCCATCTTCATTGTGAGTCGGTGGTAGGTCATCGAGATGAACCTCGAAACCGGGGACGCGAGTTAGTCGCTGCTTCAGCGCGATACAAATTTGGTATAACGACCTGGAGGCATCGGCCCTCTGGTTGATAATATTGGTAGTAGGCACGACATTGCCGTTGCTCGATACAGGAACAATGGTAGAAGTCGACATAGATGAAAGCGAAGAAGTTGACGAGTTGATGGCAGTTGAGCCGGACAACTGGCTTGTGCGGAGGCTGCTCATAGTAGACGCCGACATAGGTCCGTAGTTGTTGTTGGCTGGGAAGACGGGGGCCGTGTTCGTCCGTAAAAGTGCCGGAGCATGTGCCATACTATTCAACCCATGCGAGGTTTGCCGCAGTTGGACGCGCTTTGGTCAGTAACCGTACCAAAACGTCCAGGCGGGACGTGTGGTATCGATTTGAGAGACTTGGTTGGTTAGAAGTGTTCACAATTTCCGGGTTCAAAGGGGTCGAGAGTGACGCGGTGGAGGGGCCCAGACAGGTTGCGGTGAGATCGCCACGAGATGCTGATGATGTGGGACGCAGTCCTTGGGTTTTATTTCAAGTGGACTCGTTCCACGTCAAAAAGTTATACAGTGAACGATTTAAAAGGGACCAGTGAATGTTGGATAAGTAACCTGCTTTATTCCTTCACTTGTTATCTTTCTTTCCCCTGAAATGATCCTGCGTCACGAGAACTAAGTTGAATGACTCTGCACTTTTTTTTTCTTCTCGTTTTCCTTCGTATAATGCGTATAATGCAAGGTCAGGCGAAGTCAACGGTTGGGTATCTTCAGAAGTTGATAAATGGAATTGAATCGCAAGTGCGGCTTTATGGTGATAGGTAGATTTGAAACATCGACAGTCGAGACGACCGCAACTCGGGCGGTTACGGGGAACGAGGGTTGGAGGAATCGAGTGGACTGGCACCGTTTTTTTCCCCTTGTACTGATCCGAATGTAGGTCAGGTGGGTGGATTATTTGTGCCTGTACCTACATAGGGCTATGTAAGATGGGAAGTATTTAATAGGTTGTTATTCGTGGGTTGTGGATTTATGGGTTTACGGATTTGTCGATTTGTCGATTTGTCGTCGGTGTGGATTGCGGATGGATAACGGAATGGATAGCGGGTGGTTAAGTAGATTAGAAGGTAGATTAGAGGTAGATTGTGGATTTTAATGGATTAATGGGTGGACAGTGGATTGCGACGGACTATGGGATTGAAATGGAGTTTGGTTGGGTTTAGGTCGGCTTGTAACTTACTTGTAAGTCAAGTGTCAGCAGCAAGTGGTTCAATGACCAATTATCCTGAAATGGTTAGTTCTTGTTACATAGCCGGCCCTTTTTTTGACTGTTCCGATGTATTCTTTTAACTTGCGGTCTTATTGCCAATATTGTGGGTACTTGGTATTCACTACGTTATTGCTAGTTGACTTGAGTACCTTTTCAACTGTATTAACCGATTACCTATTAATAAAGTACATACGCTATAGCATTAGCTGCAACACCCCCTAAGGGTTAAAAGGTAGTACGAAATCGAATGTCAGGATTCGCCATTGTTCAGCAATTCTACAAACCTTCGATATTCAAAGTCTTAAAGTTGCATTTCTTTGTCGCTCGGGTTTAAATTGGCAGCGTAAGCTAATATTCGCATTTATTGAACTTTAAAGTCGCGTATGCTACATACTTGATAGAGGACTACCTAACTACGTCGAAGGTAGAAATGGTAGGAATATGTTGTTCTTGTATTCAAGCTTTTCAAATGGACCCCTAAGATTTAAAATACCATTCACAGTACACTTCGCACATTGCTACAAGGTACCAGGTAGCTTCCTACGTAGCTTTCATTTTCATACAGGAGCATTCCATAATCATAGTCAAGTTCCAAACTCTACATGATTAATAACTTATGGCAAAGATTTACTGCCTTTAGTTATATCCATTTGTTACAGTAGGAAGCCCTACTCCCAGCACGGATATTCAGGCTTTATCAATAAAATGCAAAGCGATACAAAATTACGTCCAGTGTCCATAAGGTTAATCCCTTGGCGCGTGTAACCATTTACTCGTCCAATTGAATTCATAAATTTTAGGTCTTTTCATTACGCCCAAGCTCTTGATAAGAGCCGTTGAAATTTGTTAATTCTATGAGATATGAGTAAAAGTCAAGTCTCTGACTATCTATAGGGAAAGCATAGTGTGCATGTAGGTTAAAGCCGGCCCAGCCGGTGGTAAAAGCTAGGAGAATCCCTTAGTTCAAGGAAAGCTTGCGTTCTTGCACGCTTAGATCTGAGCAGCACCATCACGAACTCTCCGTAGCTTCACTTGCTCCGTGTCATTCCCACATCTCCTTTTACTCTCTAGCTACAAGCTGTGTCATAAGCAGAAAGTGTTTGCCCTTTCATACAGAACAACTCCAACGTGTTTGTTAAAAAGGCGAGATCCTCACTTCTCTAGCTTTGTACAGCCTAGTTGAACCATAGATAGACCATTATTGAAGCCAACGTCCTTCACAAAGCCTGTAAACAGATGGTTAGAAGTTTCTATCTAGTCACTGCTCCCTGAATACTTCTGTATCAATCTTGAAGTTCATAATTGCTTCATTAGCGTTTCACTGTATTCACTTGCCGGTTATATTCCGACTCCGTTTGCAAAGCTGTTACACGATATTAGGCACACCGGTCCCGGCTGCTCATCAGCCTTGATGGAGGTCTTGAGCTAATAGGATACTAAACTCCATTCTTGGTGCCTTGTATGGTGAAACTCAACTCTCATAGAGACTAACTATCTTAATCCTATACAGCTTCCTGGCGGACTGTACTGGGTTAGAGCGAATGTCAATACTTCATCACCAACTTACTTTCCCCCTTTTCGTCTCCCTATTTTAGTGAACAAGTTCGGGTTTTCCTATGTACAAACAGCACTCTTTGACAGGTAGGTTTAACTGGAATTATAGTTAACCTACTGTTTCCAGTCTGTAAGAGCTTGAAGAGTTTGGGCACTGGAATTTCTGACTACTTCACTATGATGGTGGGGATATTATGGTCTAAATAGAAAATATAGAAAGAACCAATGTATGGGATTTCTTATAGTCTTCATCTTTACCTCAGTCTCGGATTCTAGTTTTGTTTAGTAGGTACTTACACCACAATCGCAATCTGGGCTATAGGTAGATGCTAAGAATAACCGGCTTAAGATACTTTACACAGTACATCTTTTACCTTTTTACCAAGTAGCGTCCATCTGCGGAGTCTTCATCTCTGGTTGTTTCAAATTAGCGAGTCTCCGAACCTATTCCTAAAGGGGCTAAATCCCGTTGCACTAGACGAGAAGGCGGCTTTTAAACTGAGCATGATCGACAGGCCTCAGCCGCTTTTGCCCACCAACCCTTTCTGGGGGATTCTACACCAATGATTATAGTGTGCCTACCTACTAATTCCAAAAGTGCCGGTTTGCCACGATAATATTATAATTTTTGAGATATTGGCCCGAATAGCCCAAGGGAATATCATTGCATATGGTAAGCTAATAAAAAATTACTGGTGGACCGGTAGGCCGGAAACTTTTAAGTACGAAGCCTCGCTGCAAGCCATTCTTAAAATATCGCTAGGTAGATTACATCAACTTGCCTAAATACGACACGGAGCTAGTACTATCGACCCTGCCCCGGCTGACTCTAGCACTCGCATTTTCTTGGCCGCAGTTGCCTGCGTGAAACCATCAGCTGTCGTGCTACACTTCGCGGATCGGGTCCTTTTTTATTTTTATTTTTTTTTTATCTTTTACTAAAACTGAAGGTATTTTCTATTAGTGAGAGCTTCAGACATGCAAATAAATAAATAGATACACCAACACCGTGATATGGTCATTCTTTTATACATGACTAGCTGATCAAACTTAACTTCAAACAGCCGACCCAAAATATCAAGGACCCTTATGACCCTTATCAGTACGAAAAGGGGTTGAAATCCTTACTCGCTTGTCTAAACCCGTCATGATCACTAAGCGGGGTTACTCGAATCCTGCAGGCATATTAAGAGGTATATACAGGGTGATGGTTGCCCTGGTTGCGTGACGACATTATCTATCTACCACGTATATAGGACAATCGTAAGGAGACAACTGACGTAGAGATTAGTGAGAAAGATCGTACAGGTGCACTAGTGTTCGATAATGCTTCTATGCATGCTTCTTTCGACATCGTCTATTATGGGTCAGCTTATTCGATATGACTTATTGGATATCACATGCGGTAAAGATTCTTGGAGTTCGCACTAATGCAATGTTATTAATCTACCTAGGTCATTAACCAGTCTCTACATTTCTTCAGCAAGCTCTAGGAATGTAGCCAAGAGTCTCCGGATGCCATGCATTCGTACATAATTGGACGTAAGATACCTGACACTTGCAGGCATTAGAACGAAGTCTCAAGCAGGGAAGAGGGGCATACATTGGCAGAGCTTACATGAAGAATGTGGCTACATTGATTATTAACCGTTGGATAGTAATATTTACCTGGTGCTGACTGAAGAATTCATCAACCTCAAAGTAGGTACCTAATGAAACGAAATCCAATATTTGTCATGTATATTCACCAGAGTCCCGCCAAATCAGTATTGATCAAATGACATGATCATGGGGAACTCACCAAAGAAAACATTAAAGTTTACCTGTTAAAGATTGACCTGGCACGCACATGTCGTTAAACCTATATTTTTCCTAATTTCGACGGTATTTTACTACGCTGACTGCGATGGACTAATTGTAGGAAACAGTACCGTCCTCGGTGAGGCTAGCTACCTAGGTATTCAATTGTATAATAACTTCATACGTGGCTTCATTATTCCCTCTTCTGATGCATCAGGGCAATGTCTTGGATGGCGGAGGTGGTAGCAATAAGCTGTTTTCTCGTTGATGCATCTATCTTATAGGTCCAGCGCAGCAAAACCACAGACGTTCTATACGGTTCACAAATTTAAGCGCGTAAAGGCCCGATGCTATTCGTACATAAAACCCGTTATGGAGGAAACGATTGCAGAAAACCCAGGTTTTCATCACTAAAACCTACATGCTTCGACTAACTAGGTCATATAAGTAACCTTATGTAGGCGCTATAAATCGGTGCAATCGTGAAGTTAAATTTGGCTACTAAGAGAAAATAAACTACTGGAACCTGAGGTGCCTAGGGTGCTAGCCTCTGGTGGCTAATACTGATTAAGGGTTAGGGGCTACGAGGTGCTGTAGCCCCTCCCCCTCATCGGCTTACCTAACGATTTGGGGGTTTATGATTCAGTGATAAGGTTACTGGGTGACCCATGCGTTCCGTCCAATCCGCCCAATAAGACTACACGTAAGAGGGTCCTACATAATAATTCGCTGGCAAGTCCCAGACAAATAAACTTAAAAATACATGCCCGCTCCGATAAACTCATCCCCACAACGACTGTCGCATCAACTCCGGTACAACGTTGATCTAGTTTCCCTAAGGTAGATCATCTCACTTTCACTACCGCGAACCTATTTCATCTGGTATCTTGGGTCACTTTCCTATCACTGTTTCATTGTCGCCTAATTAAAAAATTATATGGCTGTTTCAGCCAAAAACGCATCTTGTACGCGTCCGTCGCCTTTTTCGCGATCCACGTGGTGATACATCACAACAACGGTCAGCAACCAATACTGAACAAAGTTTGGGTGCTGCCTTATTACTAAGTTTCTGCTCATCACTTGTTTTTCTATCTTTGCGCCTCGTAACGTCCTTTCTATTTTATGTATAAGGAATTGTTCAAGGACACAAGATACACAAGATACACAAGATATTACCAAAATCTTTATCAATTAGCAACGAGGCTACATACTTACAAGAGCCACCCGATGGATCCTTTCTCTCCGAACCAAGAACCCGACGAGGGTTATTCCGAGCATCCCCTTAATCCCTCCGATTCAGGTAGCCATGCCAACAATGCGTCGCTGACGGAGAAGCGACCAGCTGCCGACATACCGGCATGGCTGTCGGCTCAATTACCCACATTGTCCGTACAGCAGAAGACTCGTAAGTCCACGATTTTGATCCCCCAACCAGATGTATTCTCCATAATTGAAAATAACCTTACTGCTTTTTTCAACTCAGCGTCACCTCTGACTATATTGTATAATTTGTTGCGCTGACGTGATCTTTCAACTTTCTAGGATTGGCGATGCTAATACTAAACGAATTGCCTACTACTGTAATCGCTGACATCGTCATGAACGGACTGAATCCTCGCCTCTATATCAACTTCGTCGAACGTCTACCACCGGAGATATGCCTCAAAATCCTAGGTTATCTGGACCCTGTGTCCTTGATCCATGTCGCGATGTGCTGCCGGGGTTGGTACGATCTGGCCTTGGATCGCAAACTTTGGGAGCGATTGTTCTATTTGGAAGGGTGGAAGGCCATACCGTCCGAGATCATGGCCGCAGAGCAGAGAATGAATGAAACCCAAGTTCCGTCTCAGAAGATAGAATCATTCGAAGATGGTCACGCGAATAAAAAACGAGCTGTCTCCGAACCGACGGCACAGGATGATGAAGACTATGATATGGTCGACGCTGATGCGGCGGTGATGCAAGAGACCATGACTGACCAGTACAATGTGAGTATATTCCAGCTTCCAAAAGCGAGGTTGGGGAGATGAATTTGCTGAGCTAGGATCATATCTAACTCGTCTGATAGAATCTTCCCCATATTCGTCAGCCTGGGGAGAGTGGCTCCTCTGTTCAGAGCAACACCAGTGTTATTCAGCATATGGGTAACCTTATGATGAAGTCGCCCAGCCCTATGCAAGACCAAAGAGGACAATCTGCTTCCCGGATATCGAAAGGTAAAGGCAAAGCAACTATCGAGTCGCTTATCGAAACCCCTTCCAGCTTATCAAGCTTGCCGAAATCCGCGCTTTGGATATACGATTCAATTGATCGCAGATACAAGATTAACTGGAAGTACTTATACACGATGAGACGAAGGTTAGAACGTAATTGGGATCGTGGCCGGTACACAAACTTCCAGTTACCTCATCCGGACCATCCAGAGGAGGGACACAACGAGTGTATCTACAGCCTCCAATATAACCCGGACTATCTTGTCAGTGGTAGCCGAGACCGCACACTACGAATATGGAACCTGCGTACCCGACGTCTCATACGATCGCCTCTTAGGGGTCATCAAGGATCAGTGCTCTGTTTACAATTCGACTCGGATCCCGAGGAAGATTTGATTGTGTCCGGAAGTAGCGACTCGGACGTAATTCTATGGAAATTTTCCACCG
This sequence comes from Daldinia sp. EC12, assembly GCA_002120325.1. Classification (NCBI taxonomy): domain Eukaryota; kingdom Fungi; phylum Ascomycota; class Sordariomycetes; order Xylariales; family Hypoxylaceae; genus Daldinia; species Daldinia sp. EC12. The sequence goes on from KZ112982.1 coordinate 96,741, forward strand.
GCGAGATTATCCAGCGATTGAAGAAGGCTCATAGGGAATCCGTTCTTAATGTCAAGTTCGACAAACGGATCCTTGTAACATGCTCTAAGGACAAGACAATCAAGATTTTCAACCGAGTTCCATTACGACCCGGCGACTTGGGATATGGCGGATCCCAAGGTGTTAGCCCCGTGCCGACAAATCTTAGAAATTTTGGTTTCGACGACTCGCCTTTGAACCAAGCTGCTATTAAACCACCGTACACGATGATCGGATGTCTTGAGGGGCACGGTGCGGCCGTCAACGCTGTCCAGATTTGTGACCGCGAGATTGTCTCGGCGAGTGGTGACAGACACATCAAGGTGTGGGATTGGCCGAACCAGACGTGTCAGAGGACTTTCCTTGGGCATAATAAGGGTATTGCCTGTGTCCAGTATGACGGTCGGCGCATCGTTAGCGGGAGCAGCGACAATGAAGTGAAGGTTTTCGACCGAGAAACGGGTCTCGAAGTTGCAAGTTTACGGGCACATGGTAACCTCGTCCGGACGGTACAAGCTGGGTTTGGTGATCTTCCGTATAGCATTGAGCAGGATCGTTTGGAAGCGAAGGCTGTTGACCAGGCATATTTTAAGGCTTTACACGCTGGTAGTCTCGAACAGGAGGTCCAGTCGTTGAGGCGTCGACCACATAACGCGGGTAGTCGCCGGCCTGAGCATATTACTGCATACGGTGCTACGCTTCCTCCTGGTGGTGGCGGCGGTCCCTATGGGCGAATAGTTTCTGGTTCTTATGACCAAAGTATTATAATTTGGCGGAGGGATAGGGAGGGTGTCTGGAAGAGCGCACATACACTTCGCCAGGAAGAAGGCGCGGCGGCAGCTCTCAGACAGACTTCTCGTTCTACTTCTCGAGCAGCGCCTACGGCATCCGCTCTGCCTTCTACTCATACTGTACCGGCGCCCCCCTCAAGTGCGCCACCAGCAACACAAGCACACCCGAACTTTACTCATGTCGAGCACCCGATCCTTGCTACCATTACCCCACAGACGACTTCATCCTACACGCAAATGATCGATGCTTGTGTCCCACAGGGACCAGCTGCCCTTCAGCAAGCGTTAGCTTCTTATCCGACCATGTTAACATATCAATTCCACATACAATCGGCCATCAGCCGTGAGCCGAATGCTATAGTTCGCTCTCAGCTAAGGCAAGTTGTTAACAATGCCGTAAACAGAGCACAGCTAGCCCAAAATCGCATTAGAGAATCCGTACAGCAGGCCCTCTCGGCAACGACGACCACTGGAGAGACGTCGGCTCAGTCGGCCAGTCAGCATAACGCAGCTAGCGCTTCTACGGCGGGAAATGGTGGTGGACCTCCCCCTAGTCTTACTCCACACACCCAGCATCAAGTTCAACAAGGGCAACCTCAAGCACAAACTACGGCAGCTCAAGTGCCGGTTCAAATACAGGGCCAGCAGCAACAACACCCCCATATCCCACAAGCAGATACAAGCCCTGCTAGAATATTCAAGTTGCAGTTCGACGCACGACGGATTATTTGCTGTAGTCAAACAAGTACCATCGTGGGTTGGGATTTTTGCAACGGGGACCCAGAACTCGAAGAGGCATCGGCGTTTTTCGGGACTGTTGAATGAGAAGTTGCAAGGGCTGTATTGTTTACGGAATAAATGTGTACATGATGATGATATGAGTATCAATAGGTAGCTCGACCCAAGTAGCATCGAGATAGGGACGCGGAACTAAATAGAGTATAATGGTTATAAAAAAAAACATAGACGAGACCCTTCCTAACCCCCCTTATAATCGCATAGGTAAACGTAAAATTGAACTCCAAAAACTCCCCTTTCTCCATTCACCTGGAAAAATAAGCTCGCCCCCGTCTCGTGATTATGTAGGTATCAGTATCACCTCGCTACTTCTTGCACCTTGCTGTTCGTCTCCGGGGGCTCGTCGATGAATTCGGGAACTTCGTCCCTCATGAAATCGGGCACGCCACCGGCTTCCATGCCTACGCCTTCCATCTCCATCTCGGCACCCAGCAGTTCCAATTCGGCGTCGAGCTCGGCCTCGTCAACGTCGTCGGGGACCTCGTAGCCGCGACTGAGGGTCTCGTTGATCTCGTTGCCAACATCCATGAGATCGGCCATCTCGTCCTGCATGCGCTCGATCTTATCAAGATCGACTTTGCCGTACTGCTTCTTGAGTTCCTTCTGGGTGGTCTTCATGGCGTCGACGGTGGTCATGACGCCGGCGAGGTTGTCCTGCATGGTCTGGGCCTGCTCCATGTTCCAGACCTGGGACTGCAGCTGGTCGCGCTGGGACTCGTACTGCTTCCGGCGCTGGAGGACCTTGAGGGCCTTGGACTTGAGCGCGGCTTTGCCGGGGCCCTCGCGCATCTTGGACATCTTGCTCTGGTACCCGCTGAGCTCGGCGTTGAGGGAGGCGATTTTTACGTCGAAGGAGGATATTCGGCTGTCGAGGTTGGATATGGCGCTCGTGAGGGTGGGTTTGGGCCCTTTGGGCGCGCTGCCGAAGAGGCGGTTCATCGTGACGGTGGTGGTTGTGTGGTGGTTGTGTGGTGGTTGTGGTGGTGGGGTTCCGCGAGGGGTGTAGATATTTTGTGGTTCGAGTGTATAGGATTTATAAAGGTACCTGTATGGAATATTCTCGCGAATACCTAGGCGGCGTTATAGGCGTAGATGCAGGCGATATAATAGGTTAGGAACCCCTATGTTGAGATGCGAAGTTCTATCAGTTGCAGGCAGCTGGATAATGGCAAGTGGGATTGGCTTCAAAGGTTTCGGCTGGGATGAACAACGTAAAGCCTTGGTGGGGCTGAAGAAAAGCAATGACGTTCTGAGCGGGTGTCAGCTGGTACATAGTTTAAGCTTTGGTGTACAGCTGGCAGCTTAGTTAGCATATAACTTTATGTTGACGCTCCTGCCCTCGGGCTTTATCACAGGCAACATTTCAGACTGCCTATTTTCAAGACAAATATTCTTGAAATTGAATTCTCTGTATAATTCTCATTCTTTTTATGCAAATTTACTCTATACATCCTTACGTCTAAAATTACGCCCTGCTGCGAGGTATCCCTCTCTAGCTTCAAGGGACTTACAATACCTAGGTAGTTATTAGTTAATCAGTTCAATGTCTCTACCTATAAGACGATCCTGATCACAGTTGCGTATGTGCACAATGCCGAACGCATAATTAAACTCAAGATTCATCTTCATTTAACAACTTCAGTCATTTATTTATACGTTAACTTGTTTGGGTTTCATGTCTTATCTGCTCGTTGTGATATAATACCTCTAAAGACATCCGAACACCACTAACAGGAATAGATGATTTAGTGTTCTCCTAGACTGCGGGGACCCCGTGTGTATTCTTGTTACTCTTTATGAATCACTGGGGAAATCACACGCTAGCTACACATTGGATGCATAGGTAGGTATCCTTCGAGTTTGCTTCCGATTATAGTTTCTGCGCAGTCCGAGATGGCTCTCCAGCCGCAGCAAGCTAATGGCAAACGCCCAAAAGGTCATGCGGTCATCGAGAAGCTGATATTCAAGCCACTGAGATAGACTGTTTTGAACATTAGAGTTTACGTATTCTAGATAGTATCTCCTTCCAAGGAAATCCCAAGTGAGTAGAGAAAAACAAAAAACAAAAATAAGACTTGGACTGATACTAACAAGGATGAAAATTATTGTCGACGTTGTATCGTGATCTGCTTTACGAATGATCCTATTATATGGCATAATGGGCTGTTTCGGGGTAGTATTTTGTGAGAACATCATAATCAAGCCATACTGCTCCAAGACCTGCAGCAAACATCGGAGAGTGTAGACAGTCTTTCTTGGACTGTGCTAATATCATATCTGCACATCCATGACCAGTTGTAAAATTGAATGGCGTTAGGTGCCTACATTTTCTCCATAAATTACCTACAGCTCAACTATTTCGCAGAATTGATATGTTGAATTTATTGAGTAGTCACTTTTCATGATGCTATATAGTTTAAAAACTCTTGGCTTAATGTTGCCATTTATTTTAGAATTACAACATCGTCACCCACATTCAACGCGTATAATAGCGATCAACAATACCTATTTTGGGGTCTAAGAGCTGACATTCTCCTATGCAAAACAGGTCTTAAACTGAACCGCTTGTTCGGAGAAAATGATGGTCTAGACTGATCCTGCTGTGTACTTACGCCGCTCTTGGTTTCTGAAGAACCCGGTAATGTGGCGCTCGTGTTGTAATTTGCTTTTGATGATTCAAGTATACCTCACGCTTATTAAGTCCTACCGGCCGTGCAGATTCTCGAGCGCTTACATTTACAAGCTTCATCTATGCGTTTCCGCTTCACCGGTAAGATGCAGGTCCGATTTATTCTCTTCCAATAAATGACAAGTCTATATCCTCGTGTTGCAACAACGTGGCATGCTAGGTCCGGGGATCGGAAGAGAGTCAACTTGATTGACCACCCGACTGATCGAGTAACATGTTCAAGTAAGGTCCCGATGGAAGATAGTAGTACCACTCAGCTCTGCACGTTTCCCTCGAGTCCATAGTTGGCTGCTCGGCACCGTTCGCCTAGCAAACTGCATTTTCATCTCATGTTAGTCTCTCGCCGGTTCCCTCGATCGAGCCACATCTCATCGGTACCGCTGATCTTGGCAATTGCCCTCTACGTAATTGAGGATAGAGGTATTTTCCCCCCATTATTGATCGGGCTCAGCTGAATCTGTGTTGTACGACAGTATCGAAGGATGTATGTTCCCAACGCCGTTGTTATGAGGCTCGCCAAGGTGTTGAATTTGCACTCTTCAAAATCATACTACCGAGACGGTGTGAAATGATATGATCTGTCATAAATAATTGCAAACAAACACCTTGACCTGACCAGAGGCTATTCTCCTTCCATCGCCGGGGACGGCATCTCTTCCAAGTGCCTGCAGTAGTCCTACCTTGATGAGTTTCTTAGGTTGGAACCGATCTACGCTAAGAGGATAGGGCGGGTGGTATGAGAAGCTAGTTGGACGGCAAGATTCAGGTTTGGAGTAAATATCAAACTTATACTACCTAGATAGGCGCTTAATCCTCAGCATGAGTTACCTACTCTTAGATAACATTCAATGTCGTTGTGCCTACCTTACCTAACCTTAGAATGGAAGTCTAAAGCGAGTTATGCAGACAAGGAGATACCTCATTTAATAAAATCACTCAAGTATATAGAGGAAGTATTCAGAGCTTGGCATCAGTTAATTGGCTAGGGTCCCTTTAAATCTTGGTTTGTAAATCACCAACTGAACTCCAAATACGACTCTAAGATCTCGATGAAAACATCTTATTTGCATGACACCAATCTTCGTGTACAGTTCATGTAGTCTCCAACAACTCAGACATAGAGAAGCCATACGCTAGACCTTGACCTAATTTAGCATGAGAAAAACAGGACCTGAACAAGACTAAAGATTTGAAGGCGCGGATGCGTACGAAACCGCTGAATCTTAGAGGTTATGAAGATTAACTAGCCCTCCTTATGAGGCTTACATGGGTTCGAAGGCTACCTTCCTTCACCACCAATCACGGGAGATGGGAATAAGGCTAGCTGCTTACTCCCATAAAAGCCTAATTCAATAGGAGCAAGTCCCGAAGAGTAATCATGACGTTGCTAAAATATACGGTGTAACCGTACATACAGCTGTACAAGCCAAGCCATCCATCCCTATTTCGTGCAGATAGACTACTTTTTGACCACCTATCGCGTGAAATTAAGAAATCTGTAATAGAAGCAGTCATTATTATGCATGTCTCATCGAAAGTAGGTGCAGAATCTCTTTGTTCAACTGGTTTCCTCGACCATAACGGTTTTCTTGTGAGAGGGAAGATCACTACCAACTGCGACCGAATCCTGGGTACCAAACGGGTATTCCCGTTTAAGATCCATCTCTTCTGCATGCTTGGAATCTGGAGTACCTCGTGGAGACTCTCTGCCGGGGATATTGAGAGCTGCAGTTCCTAAAAATTGCGTGGCTGAAAATCTAGAGCCAAGTTACACAAGTAAGGGCTGAAGAATGGGAATTTCGTTGATTGGATAGGCTACACTATCTCGCCCGTACCATCGTGGCTTGCATTGCGTATAGGAAATCTGGGTTATTTCTTCGACTAAACATACGATTCATGGTCACACGGCGAAATGAAGAGGCCCTGTCAAGGGGTCGTGGCCGCTAGTACGACGCCCTCGCGGAGCATTTCCAACTAGGACGTCCATCCAGATCGAATAGATCAGAGAAAAATCCTGGCCGCCGCGGAACGCCATCCTGAAAAAGAAGGAATTAGTGCGTGGTATTAGGGTTAATCTAGACGCCGCCATGGAACATCGCATCCGAGTACGCAGGAACTTCAACGCACGGCCAAGATAGATCTCGACGAACGGGCCTTGGAAACGTGTATATAAACTCCTTGAGTTCCCCGAACTTCAACATCTAAACCACCATCACAGATCATCCAACCCCAGTCTTCAGTCTCTACAGCTCTCTTCGGCTCGCTACAGTTTCCAAACCTCTTCAGGTTCAACCCATTTACATTTAAAATGCAGTTCAGCACAATCACCATCCTAGCCTTGGCCGCTGTTGCCACCGCTGCTCCCGCTGAGGTTGTCGAGGCCCGTACCACTACACCTGACAAGGGCTGCACCAACGAACAGCCCAACCAGGTCTGCTGCAGTGGCCTCCTGGGTTGTGTTCTCTCCGGCATTCTGGGTTCGTCCTGCGGTGGCCAGGCCTACTGCTGCAACAACAACGTTAAAAATGGCGTAAGTGGAACTTAAATTTCGTTCGTTCTATGAATATTCGTGATTTACTAATCGGCCTCTACACTTTCAGGATGGCAACATTATCCCAATCAACGTCAACGCTCTCAACTGTGTCAACGTCGTTCTCTGAGTGGCATTCGGCGGATAAGCTAAGAGTTCACGGGACTGAAAACCATTGCAGGAGATGGATTGGGGAGGGGACGATGGGGGAGAGACTCTTCTAAGAGTGTTTGATTCTGATTTAACTTGTCAAGGCCTGACTACATTCGTTTAGCTTCGAAATATTACAATTGTGTGACACCGCTTACATATTTCTCTCGACTCGTGAACGTACTAAGTCTTTTTCACTTCCTCATATCATAGAGAGGTCGGGAATAAATAAATCATGCCACTCCCGGAGATATCCCTCAAGGATTAATGGTATACTGATTTGGTCGCAATGCTTCAATGTTTCTCGAAAACTATGCAATCACCTGCTCCAGTATTCGCTTACCACTGAGAAGGAACCAGAACTCATTCAGTATTATGGACATGTGTTTCTTAACGAATATAGGTAAACTTGTAGGAAATGGTTGACTGAGAACTAAAACCACAAGCCTCGCACTTACACGCCTACTGGGTTCGGTTGGGATCTCAATACCAGTGTACCATGAAAATGAGCTCCAATATTAATTTAATATACCTTAGGTATTTACGGCGCCCATCCAGAGCGGCTCTTGACTCACTGCTAAAATATAGGCCAGTTGTTAGATGCTAGGCTTATATCAGGAAGGCATCCTCCCCCCTTATTAATAGGGGTAAGTTGTGTATTTGTATTAGAGAGTCTTTTAGTTGTGCGTTCTAAACTGGGATTGAAACCTTACACAACAGTTATTTAGGCACTTGGATCCTTGGTACCTATGCCACTGATTGTACTTTGACGCGGGGAAAATATTGGCTAATGATGCCGTTAGACTATAGCTGCAGACGAATATCTACATAGATACCTATCTTTAATCAAGCAAAGGCTTTGGTACGCGTTGTATATACCTCTGCATATACTCTCGATTTTTGCCCTACTTCGAAGTATCTTTGAACGGAATGCCTGACCTGTTAAGAGTTCCTATTCTCCTTCAAACATTCAGAACATGTACGATGAACTTCAAAATATGTCCGTTTGGTGCCCACACACTTGGCTACTTCTTAAAGTATCTGTCTCTTTGAGTGGATGAGTGAATTTATGACACGTCTTATAATTGGTGATTGCATGCATGCAAAGTGTCATTTTATAGTGACACAAGATGCGAGTTTATGGGATCCTACGAAAGGGGTAAGGCTTTTCGAGTAAGCAAGACTGTCGAACCGTCTGCTGCATTTAGCGTGGTTAAGACGGAAATTGGGATCTTGAAAAGTGCTAAAAACGCTTCCATGGCCCCCTTAAAATCCTTTCTCACCAACAGCTTGACCTCTTATCGGAGTTATAAATGATTAGTAGAGTAAGTTGGTTAGAAGCGTAACTGTGGTTCTAGGTTGGAAAGAAAAGTCACACAATGCCGCGCGTATGCTTGCATGATTTCCCACGTGTGAGGTGTAGGTACGACAGTTGCTTACATGCAGGCTAATCTAATAAAAGGAATCCTCACAATCAGGAGAAAGGCCAACTCGATTTATAATCATCAGCTAGTCGAGTGTAAACTGATATAAGTCCAAGACCAATATTTTTAATTAAACAAGACTATTTTGAATCAAGAGTGTACTCCTAAGACAAGACGAGGTCATGTCAGAACATGGCTGAAGCTCTCAGCATTGCTGCTGCTGGCGTCCAGTTCGTTGATGTGGCTATTCGGTTGTCTGAGAAACCGAGTTGGGTATATTCTGAAGTACGCGGTGCTCCCGAAAGACCCCATGACCTTAAGGTAAACCTCGATCAGCAAATAAAACTTGTGGAAAAGATATCGCAAACTCAACTAGACGTGCAAACAACCTTGGTGGACAACGGGGATGAAATAACCGCCATATTAGTAAAATACAAGGATGTGATACAAAACTTACTTGAGCTTCTTCAGTCGCTCTTAGGCCACACCGACAAGAACATTCTTCGCAAGGGATGGGGTGTGATCCTCACTCTTCATAAGCGTAATGATATTCTTCTTCTTTGCGACCAAATAGAAGAGCAAAGGGACCTTGTCTTGTTATGGCATAGCAATATAAATCTGTATGTAGGCAAAGCTTATACTATTCATAATATTGCTAATAAATGCATAGAATATGTGCTACAGAGACTCTAAATACTTCCCGTGAGTCTTTTCGGACTATCGAGGAGACTCTATAAGTCTCTTCGGAGACGCGTTTGCTCGCAGAGGGAGTGGCAACGGATGTAACCGAAGTCAAGAGTAGCCAGCTACAGATGCTTGATGCGATAGGGCAAACCAACGCTGGGCTACAAATACTCCATAATGAATATCAAAACTTGCGTTTGTCTGTAAGACATCATTCTTTGAGAGATAATAAGGCTGATGAATCATTAACATCTATAAGCTGAAGGACCTTAGGTATAATTCTGTCTTACAAGACGCAGTATGGACGACAGCAGTAATGTACAGCCAGCAGCCGTATGGCCACACAGACCCTTCTCTAACAATGCGGTCTATCCTCAGAGAAGTTCACAATAGCCGAACACGCACGACGGCTAGAAACGATGGTTGGTGTGAGACCTTCAAACCCTTAGATACTTGCCAACGTCGATCATTTAGCAAAGCGGAATGGCTGACTTCTCTCCCAATTCTCCATTTTAAACGGGTGTTTCAACGCCACCATCATCGAGAATGCCCAAAATCGAAGAATTCGGACCAAAGTCTGGAGTACCTGGTCAAGATCATACCACCCACATGGTTACTTGGATATACAATAAATCTGAGCATGGTCATCCATAATTGGCGAGTTGGCCAGAATTTCAAGATATAGCCGATTGTGGTAGATTTGCGGAGAATCGTTCCTCGTGAGACTTCGCTGTCCTTTCGAGCAGTTGAGAATACTCGCCGAGAACTGCTTAACACTAGGTTCAAAGACAGTTCATTACAGCTGAACGGTCTTATGTCTACTTTGAATGACTTATTCAACAGTTAGTAGGCATCGGCGCTTGACGCTGACGCTGACGGGATTACTTTACTTCACGTTAGTTACATCCCCCTTTTTGCAAGGTATTGCGCAACTCTAATAATACATGTGTAAAGTAAATCCTTTGGCTCTATACTAGTCACGATTCTCGTCGCATGAGGAATGTTGGTCCACCGGTGGAGGAATATCTTTACTTGATTCGATTTCTATTGGATTCCGGTCTCGACCCTAACGCCGAGTGCAGCTTCGCCGATGGAAACGATCGCTCTGGGCTCAACAGGGGAGGGACAATTCTTGACCCGTTCACAGATTACCTCTACGATCCTGCAAGGCACGACTTGGCTCGCCTGATACATAGCGAATTGGATAGCAGAGGGGCACAGTTCTCACGGCCGCTTCAGGGTGTCGCTAAAAGGATTTCCTATTCGAGGATTGGGTATTTTAACCGGAAGATTTCTGGCCTGAAAGTGTTCCCAGAGCAGATTGATCGTAGGTCAGACCTTGACCTAGATAACGTTTAATATGAAAGTACTAACACGACCATAACGGAAATAGTCTGCGATCTTAGCCCCCTGGTATCCGCCATAATCAACCAGTCTGAGAAATACTTTACACGGATTATACGACGGTGCGATATCAACTATGCTTCTAGCGTGAATGGCCTAACAGCTATGCATTTTGCCGTCTCTTGGCCGTTCGCTTTACGGGCACTGATCGAAACTGGCGCGAACATCGAATGCGAAGATCATCATAATCGGCGGCCAATCCACCTAGCGGCCGAACTTCAATTCTACGAGGCTGTCGAGATCTTAGTCAAAGCCGCCTGCGCTCTGTGGTCGCCACCTTCCTTGCGGGCTTTACATCAATCCGCTCTTCTACACCCCCTTCCTGTGCAAACCAGGGCTCCAGTCCATGACGGCGTTGTCCATGCAGTTACGGAAAGGGTTATCGACCGGCATACGCGACTATTCTGCCTAGGTACTACTATGATTCCAGAGAGCTCGCTTATCTATCAAGTAAACGAGGACGGACTAGATGAAACCCTGGCACCGTCTCTTATTGAAGAGTTGCTTTTACATGGGATACAAATACCCCCGGCCCTACGCTTGGACGGCGTGAGTCTCTTTGACTCAGAAGATTTCGACGCAAGCATCAGAATACCCACCTACGTCGCTGATAAGTCTTGGAACAGCAGGCTCCGTAATATCGCAGGCTTTGACAAAAACGGTCTTACGCCCGTGCTACACAACTGGTACGCCGCGAACTTCGACATGGTATCGTAGCTCTTGGGTAAAGGGGCACCGCTCCTTTCGCAGCACCGAGACGTTTCGGTCTGCGGACTCCATTTATATGCGTACAGACTGTCTTACCCAGGGAAATTCTTCCGCTGCGATACGGACTCGGTTCCAAGCCCAAGCAGGGAGCTTACCTGCCGGTTCTGGCAAAATCCGGTCAAAATCCGAGATTGCTGCTCTTGCGCGTGTTCACCGCAAGGGTGCTCGCCCGTCTCCATGTTGTTCAAATCCTGGGCGTCCCGCGTCCGCATAGTCAACGTGGAAGACGACGCGAGGCTTTTGAAAGTGTTCTGGGAGAAGACCCATGTTCCGCCGGAGTTGCGCGAGATTCAGGTCGAAGACTTCCTGCGGCTGACTGTCTTCGACATGTTGTAAGCATACCTGCTGTTACGTAGATTACAACGGACGCGTTTCTGAAAGAACAGACCATTTTCCTAACTATAACCCTAACGAACCGGATATATCCTTCTACGAAAAGCTCGAATGCTGTCTTGAGAAGATGTCCAAACGTGAATGTTAGGGTGCCGACAAGGTCCTCTGTGTTCTTAGTGAAGACGAGAGTTGCCGCTCAGTTCATGAGATTTGAAGACGCTGATACGATGAAGTTGACGTTATATAAGATGATAAGAATTGTCGCGTTGTAAATGAGTTGGGGGGGAGATAGACGGGTATGTAAGAGGCGCTAGTCGTCCTTAGAAGAAGTAGTACCCTTTCTCTGGATATACCTGTCTCTTAAAGTCTACAAATAAGTTATGGATTGTAGGAGGTGGTTATCAGTGAAGTATTCTAGAATATCACATTGCAACGATCAAGATGAAAAACACTACGTAAAGTCGCTGTCATGGATGAACTGCTTGTGTATGAGATGAAGAATAAGTTTTTGTAGATTTATATCCATTATACCCAGGGGTTCATACCTGAGCCTTTTAGATTATTATTTAATTCTATATGCTATGCCTCCATTCAACTGCCCCAATCTATATCATGACCATTCCCATAATGTCTATGAAAAGGGGTTTATATCCGATCCTGCGGTAAATAGAAAACAGTCTGGCTTCAGCATAGCTACATAAACCGTTTTGTATCGCTATTAATGGAATGCTCAGATATGCTCCAGTAAGGCTAATCCTAAAGCCTCATGACTTCATTTGTGCTGATATTTACACCAGCGGATGTATTGCGAAGGCTTTCCCCTTAGAGTCTACGTGGAACACCACGCTACTCCGCCTGAAGCCTCCTGCCCCGAGTTATATATGCCAGCTGGAACAACGTCTCCATCTATGTGAGACTAATGATATAATTGGGTATTGGTTTCAAATCCCACGAGTGACAAAGTGAAGTGGGCCGAAGCTAATATCGCGTACGACATCGCCGTAAGATGTAGTCAGAGAAACCCGGCGCTTAGCCCTCTCACTTTCCTTAATGAGATTCTCGCGCTTACAAGCGAATACTCGGCGCGGTTTATTTTTATTTCGAAGTGGTTGAATGAACGAACGAACGGGGTTTTCTCAAGAATATTCTTTCCGTTGCCAGCCTCTCGGTACCAAGGGAAGATCCGGCTGCGACACTTCCTGGTATCCCTCCTCAAGCGTCGGAGCGAGCCACTGTTCCCGCCTACGGACCCGACCGAACCATCGCGGCGCGCATTGTGAGATGACACAGATGATGGCTAGGAATATGACGGTTGAAACTGCTGCTACCGCGATGGCGATGATGAAATCTTTCAGGAAGTTGTTGTTAACTTTCATCGAACCCACTGGTTGAGACATCTTGGTTGTATATGTGGGATTGTTGGGTTGTTATAGAGTGAGAGTCTCGATTATAAGTTGGTGTTGAGAGAGAGAGGGAGGGAAATAAAAGAACAAGGATATCTTCTTGTAGTATCGTGAAACTGAGAGATGCGGTACGTAAATTATAATAAATAGGACTGAGTCGAAGTGTTATGTAAGGGTGTCAGCAAGACCACTGTAATCAGGCAGTGGGTGTGGGTGCCTGTTGTTGGTTCAGGCCTCTTTGTATAATTGGTATAATGAAAACGGTTAGAAAGAAACAGCGTAGTTAGGGGTATCTTCAAAGGCTTTGGTTGTTTAAACAAAGAGGATATTGATTATTAGGTAGTAACTCTTAAAAAAATATCAAACAAGCTCCGCGGTTATGGGCGATAGTCTACCTATGTATAAGTTATACTCTAAATATTCTAAGCGATGCGCCTGTCTCACGGGCTCCAAAACGCAAGTCTCGTATATAATATCACTGGCAAAAAGTCCTACATGTATCCGAGACAGCCGGGTTCCGCTGCGGACATATCCCTAGAACAGGAATGGTAGGACGATAGTAGTATTTGTCTGTGTAGCGGCTAGGGACCGGGGGCGTTTATATATTTATGATTGGCTCTGAGCGGTTGTACTGTGAGACACAGCCCATTATTCGATTGGGATATAAGCGTAGGGCTAGGTGCGGAGGATCGACCGGTCCTATAAATAGACGCCCGAGAAGCGCTGACGGAATTGGAAGATGAAAAATACATACCTAGTAGAAGATTGTTGAGTTACCTATTAACTACTTGCACCTATTTTAATGTCTTGTAATTCGATAGAAATTATAGAACATGGGCAGATGTTAATTCATCCAGATGAATAGGTAGGTACCTATTCGCTTGGACTCTAATTGCTAAAGAGCCTAATAAAGCCAAGAGATCGTGGGGTCGCTTCTTCAGTTGCCGTACTGGTGACAAAGTGGCGCAGACAGTTTCACAGTGCACGTCGTCGTCGGCTAAGGATCCCTCGGATTTTAACATACGCATGAAACAAGTGTTGGCCAAAATAATTGTTTGTAAAACTATGTAGGGGGTTATGTATGTTGGCAGAGTACCTGGTAGTAAGTAAACATAATCAACAAAACCTGCCAAGACTGACCTATGACTTTGCTGCCTAGTATCTTATGGTGTTGGGATGAGACGATTGATACATTGTAAGTCTTACGTGTGGTGCACCTCATTGCGAAGCTCTATCAATTTGAAGAAATGTTTTCTTAGGGCAATATATCTCAATAATCTCGACTTCTCAAGCTATAAGAGTTTATATTTGTACAGCTTTTAGATATCCAGATCGATCTTTAATGTCGTAATCGGTGCATAAAGATGGGGTGCGACAAGTTATGCGAGGCATTGCTGCATACCAGCACGATGACCTCGTTAGATTTTGCTTCAAGCCATTGAAGAAGTTTTGTTTCTTCATGGGACCCGCTATAAATCTGGAAATGTCTTGGATCTATCACTTACATAATCCTGCTGAAGAAACAGCAAGCCATCAATAATCACGTGCTGTATACATGACTGGGCAAAAGCTGAGCAGGAGATAGCGCTCAGTGACGTCATGAGCGAAACAAGTATGAAATAATGGACAAGGAACAACATTCTGCGACGTCAAGTACTTATACTAAATCTATGGAGCTTTTAGTCCGCCAGCTTTTTCTAGAGCTGCGTGAGGCAAGAGAGAAGTAAGAATATTGATCCCATGCAAAATAATTATATTATATTAATTATAGAAAATATCTAATTAGAAAATCATCGTAGAAAATAGAGCGCGATGAACTATGCCTTTAGAGCGTCTTCGCAGTTGACGGTCTCGAGCATACGGCAGTTCACCGGACGCCGTCTTGTTAATACGCACTTTACTTCAACTTCCATCTTGGCGCCGAGGGCAATCCCGGCGGTACCTTGGTCATGCCGACATTTTATAAGTACGCCACACACGAGAAAAGAGAAGCTTAACCACGAGACGCCAAGAGAAACAAACGAGAGAGACCAAGCCGCGCACGAACAAGAAGTCACCGCCGGAATCGAGTATGCTACGAAGCAGCAGATCAAGCGTCCCTGGCAAAGGGAGGGCGCCGACGAGCCTCCTGTCAGCGAGGCTAGGCGGACTATGAATAAGGCTATGACCAAGGGTATATATATACATACGCTCCGTTCCATTGGCCTTGAAATTCATCCCTCCAATGGGACTGATAATCGATTAAACTAGGAAAACTACTCACAACCCCAACCCGGCTCCTAAAACTAATCTTACCTCTTCCCGTCGACGCCACTCACGACGAACATGGTAATAAAGGAGAATTCCGATCCCTCGCCCAAAACGAAGACATCCAACCCCTAGCCCTCCTCGTCCATCCCCAACAACCCCTCTCTTACCTCGAGCGCCTCATTCAAGCCGAATTGCCTCCCGTCCGCGACAGCGAGGGCCGGGAGAAGATGCCCAACGTGTATTTCCTCGCCGAGGGATCCGAGCGCGACGAAACAGGTCAGAAAATCGGTATCGGCAAAGAAAAGCCCAACATCGCCTCGTACTCCGGTCTAGGGCGCGAGGGGGCCGACACGCCCCCCGAGCACAAGGACTGGGTGCGCTGGAGCAGCTCGACGGAGATTGGGGACTTCATCCGGGACGCGGCGAGGGGGCGGGAGTTCGCCATCGAGATCGCGGGCCACGACACCGAGATGCGCGTCGACGTGCCGAGCTTCAACGACCGCACGCATTACATGCGTGTTCGCTTGCGCCGCATGTCTCGCAAGATCGAGGAGCTGTCCAAGATCAAGCACGAGTGCGACATGATCGCCCACCGCGGCGCGCACCGCATCGCCAAGGCCGGCTTCGTCGCTCTCACCGGCTGGTGGGGCGCCGTGTACTTCCTCACCTTCCACACCGACCTCGGCTGGGACTTGATGGAGCCCATTACCTATCTCGCCGGCGTGGGTACCATCATGGGCGGATACCTGTGGTTCCTGTTCATCAGCCGGGACCTGAGCTACCAGGCCGCGTTAAAAATTACCGTTTCCCGGCGTCAGAATATCCTGTACCAGGAGCGCGGATTTGACCTGCAGAAGTGGGAGAACCTAGTCCACGACGCGAACGCGCTAAGGCGGGAAATCAGAGCCGTGGCGGAGGAGTACGATGTCGATTGGGATGAGACTAAGGATCTCGGTGGGGAGGATGTTAAGGAAGTTCTCGAACACGAAGAGAGGAAGGGCGAGGGTGATCGTGAGCGGGAGGAGAGAGATCACAAGGAGAACGCGAGACATAAGCCGGATAAAGGTAATGAGTCATGATACCCGCGTAATACACAATAGAACATACCTGTAGAATAAGTCTGTAGTTTATTCCGATAGAGATTTGGTTTGATCAATCGTGCTATATAATGCGATACGCGCAAAAGGCAAGAAAGGTTGGATGACAAGACCAATTTTTGTCTATACCTAATTCTTCTTTTTTTCCTGTTCTGATTATCTCCCTAGGAAAAGCTCACGATTTTTACCCCTCGTCATCCCGGGTTCATCAAATAGAAACCGCTCGACCGGTAGATAAGTGCCTTGGTATGTCATTGAATTAAGCATTAAGAATTTGTCTCAGAACCTTGATCTGTTCTAGAACGCTCTCCTTGCTGGTACCGCCCTTGGCAGATCGCATCTCCACGCTGCGCTCGTAGTCAAAGTACTCAGCAATATCTTTCTCGAAACGAGCGTCTACCGATTTGAGTTGGTCGTACGTAAGTTCATTCATGGGGGTATCAGTCTTTTCGGATAGGGCGACCACGCGACCCGAAATGTGGTGTGTCTCACGGAACGGCACTCCCTTACGGACAAGGTAATCTGCAATGTCGGTAGCGAGCATAAAGGGGTCGAGAGCGGCCCGCATCTTCTCAGGCTTGATGTCAAGTGTAGCCAGCACACCTGTCGCGATCTGCACGCTGTCGCTAACCGTCTTGACCGTGTCCAGCATGGCCTCCCAGCTCTCCTGCAGATCTTTGTTGTACGTACTAGGTAGACCCTTAAGGGTCGTCATGAATCCAGCCATCTGGCCGAATACGCGGCCACTCTTACCCCTCAGCAGCTCCAAGCTGTCGGGGTTCTTCTTCTGCGGCATGAGCGAGCTGCCGGTCGAGTACGCGTCGGCCAGCCGCACGAAACCGAATTCGGCTGTCGAGTATATAATCAAGTCCTCGGCCCATCGCGACACATGTTGCATGAGCATCGAGGCCCATTGCAGGGTCTCTGCAACGAAGTCTCTATCCGCAACTCCGCCCATAGAGTTCCACAATAGCCCCTCGAAACCTAGTTCCTCGGCCATCATGTCACGATCGATGTTGAACGGGTTACCGGCAAGGGCACCGCATCCTAAGGGGCTTTTGTTAACACGCTTCACAACTTCACGTAGTCTCTCTAGGTCGCTGGCGAAGGCCAAGCTGTACGACATAACCCAGTGGCTCCAGCGAATGGGTTGGGCACGCTGCAGGTGCGTGTAGCCAGGCATGACGTGTTCAACCTCCCTCTCGGCACGGTCGGCGGCGACCTGGAGGAAGGTCACGATGTGGCCTTCGATCTTACGTAGCTCGTCTCGCAACCACATACGCATATCGCATGCAACCTGCTCATTGCGGCTGCGTCCAGTGTGGAGCTTGCCGGCCACTTCTTTGCCGATGATCTCGCCTAGTCGGCGCTCGTTGGCAGTGTGTATGTCCTTTTCATAAGGAATTAGTTGCTGCTTTACCCCCCCTCAAGCATGCTTCAGGGGTTGTGATGTAAAATATGCATGAATACAAGCACAAGCACAAGCACATACCTCATCTACACCAGGAACAATGACAAATGAGTCATTCTCCCATTCCTGCATAACAGCTTGCAGGCCCTTCTCGATCTTGTCGAATTCGTCAGCTGTTATGATTCCGCCCTTCTTGTTGGCCCGGGCAAAGGCGATGCTACCCAGGATGTCTTGCTTGTAGAGCTTCTTATCAAAGTGGATACTCTCGTTGTAAGACACCATGAGAGGGTCGAGGCCACCTAGGAAAGGAATTAGCATGCTGATTTATTATTACGCTTTCTCTACCCCTTAGCACAACATCTGCGTATGAGCTTGCAACAACGATGCTGTCATCTGTAGAAAAAGTTGCACCATTATGAGCAACGCAAGGCGTGAAAGGTATCACACGTACCAGTGAATCGGCCTCCCCATAGCATGTTCTCGCCGGGTTTAGAATTCGACGCCATGATTTATGCTATTCGCCTTAAGGAAGAAGTGAAAATGTAAGGGTATCAATTAAGCGGTGATGGTATATAAAAGTAGGTAGTTTGGGTGACTCATAAAAAAAAAGGTTGCTTCGATGTCGGGTTCCTTATCAAAAAGTGAGACATGAAAATTGATTCACCCCTCACAAATCAATTGCATGTATCAATTGTTGCATATCTCTGGGCAGCTCCCCTCATTTTTAGTACGTACCTGGATACAAGGGTTATAGCGGGGTTATTAGCGGAGGTGATATTAAAATAGGGCTGTTAGGCTGAGAGGCCCATCCCGGTTCCTTCCTTATTTTCTTCTTCCCTAGAAGCACCAGCTTCTTCATCTCTGACCTCACATGCAACTTGGAGATCTTTTGGAATAACAAGCTAAATTCAACAATAATTTTTGTATGTTATCCTTTTAGTGGTTAATTCATGCATCCTAATATCTACCTTACTCTCCAATAAGTTAGTGCCAGCTGCAAGTTTGCTTTAAGTACCTGTTATTAGCTTATTTCATTACATTCCGATTTTAGGTACATTTCGATAAGAAAAAGACCCTACGTTATATCCCGAGGGTTTTAAATCTTCCGTTGCGAACGGTCACTTTTTACGCTTAACAATAGTCGCTTTTTCATTGGGTACCTACAACTTGGTATGACACACGCCACTATTAAAGTTTTCTTCATGGCTGTAGGTAGGTCACGGTAAGGCAGGTACGTAGGTACGTTACGTGTAAGTCATGATGATGGGCGTAATGCGGCTGCCAGGGCTTGCTTAAGGTGTGTCAAGGCTTGTCAAGGCTTGTCAGGTTCGGAAGGAACAATCTGGGGAAATTCCCAGATCAAGATGACCCCAAGACCGACTCCAACGCCCCCGAACAGCCCTAAATTCCTAAATCTAACATCACTAACACCACAATCCCCTGATTCCCCTCCCTCATGACAAGACAAGTTTTTATAGGGCATCTCCGTGATGCAAACCCCCGCTAATAGTTATTGTTAATTTCCACGCGCCAAGTCGAATGGTATGACGTTTCCCCAAGTCAACGAAACGGAATCGCCGTTTGTATTTGTTGTTATTATGTAGAAAGTCGTCCCACATTGGTTATCCATGACATATTCATCTACTCAAAATTAAATAAAAAAAATCATCTAACTATTTATTTTTATCTCTTCTTTCGGCTTCCACTACCACTCACGACGAAATCTTACTAACTTATTCTCGGACTCATCCATCACACATCATCACATGAGTACTACATCCGTTGTCTGTTGAGCTACCATCGAATTTAATACTTAAAGTGTTATCAGCAAATCTAGTGGTCCGAAAATGAATGATAACCCCCGCCTCATATAGCTTTCACGTTCTACATGATTTCAGGATAACTACCTACCTACCTAGTATTTACCTCAACCTAAAGACTCATATTAGAATCCCTCTCAAAGCAAATGGCCCCGTCTATTGTCCATTTGCCAGACGGTCAGAGTTTCACAGTTCAACCTGTGTTCTCTGGCCTATTCTTCAAGTCCAACGAGCTCAATCATCACCACGGACCATTCCCCGTGGGTTGGACTGTTGTTATACATAGTGAAGATAATCCTGAAGATCATCTTCACGATCTTACCATTAAAGAAAAGGATAATTCCAATGAGCCCCGCTCCAGGCGCAGCCATATTCACAAGTACAGCAAGCCGACCTTGCAAAATGACACCATATTCATCTCATCCATATCGAATCCATCGAGTAGCGAATATAAACCTCATGCCAGCCAGTCCCGACAGATAGCCATGTTTCTATGGGTAACGCTGTACTGGTATTTCCAGCAGCCTGAGCCATCACCGTACGTTTTGACAGAACAGTCCAAGTATGCTCCCCCAGAGGCAAGACCTAGGGGCGAGTGGCGCATCAGAATTAAACGGGAGGGCGTCTTACGCACGCGGAACATGATACCGAAACTAGAGAGAATGGGCTTGATATCAAGCCTGGACTCTGCAGTCGGAGAGAGTTCCAGCGAAAGCAATCATGGATGGGACAAGATGTTCGTTACTCGACGAGCGTTTTGGCAGATCCATAGTGGCCTATTTCTTTTCACCTTGCAGCCATTAAAGCATAGCTCATCATATCCCGGATCGCCTAATAGCAGCCGCCCTACTTCCCCTGTTAGAAGCGATGCAGGCCAACTAGCGACGTTGTCCAACCAACTAATTGCTGAGGCGCCATCCTCCCCCATCGGACCTTATCACTCATCCTCTCATCTTCCAACTTACTATCCTCCTGCACCATTGCAGTACATAATAACGAATAATGTCCGACATCCGCTAAGACAGAAGCCACCACACATGGGCGAGATTTTCTATACTCGCTTTGTGCCTAGCGTGGGGAAGTATCTGTCATTTCGCGTGGCATCCCTCTCACCAAAGCCCATCCTTTGTCTTGGACCTATGGGACCTGGCGAACGGGAAAATACGTACTTAAATACCTTATCGGACACATCCCTCCTTCAGATGTGGCTTTCTAGCCCTAGGGTCCAGGCCTTTTGGGGAGAGTACCAACCCAACTTCCTCTCAAATGCTCTCCAGTCGCGTCACTCGTTTCCGGCCATCGGTATGTGGGACGGCGTGCCCTTTGGATATTTTGAAATCTATTGGGTCAAGGAAGATACTCTAGGACGTTATATGAGCAACGATGCGCAGGACTTTGATAGAGGCATTCATGTGTTGATTGGCGAGGAGTGGGCGAGAGGGAGAGTTCAGCACTGGCTGTCGAGCATCGTTCACTGGTGCTTACAGGCAGATTATCGCACGATGAATATCTGCCTCGAACCGAGAGTTGATAACACGAGGTGAGTCTTACCACCATACGCGGATGTCCGCCGATTTATTAATACGTGCATAGATTCATTCAGCACCTCCAGAACGGGGGTTTTGCGAAAGAAAGGGAAATATCTTTCCCGCATAAACGAGCATGGCTCTGCCGACTTAGAAGAGACGCGTGGGATGGACCCTCCATGTGAGGAGGACATTTGCAGAACTATGATTAATGATACCAGTTTCATTACTCTTGCATCCAGTGGCGCAATGATAACGACGTTAGACTCGGAGCGGGCGCTGCATGCAATTATTACGGGAGGCACTGATGCATATGCATGGCGGAGAGAGCGAAAGGCTTAGATTTTTAATTCAACCGGATTCCGACTTGGCTATTATCACGCGATATTCTACGAGGCAAGGCTGGCATGGGATTTATCCAATATCCATTATTCACATCACGCATCATCCAACATATACCATACGTACAGCTGTATTCTGAAGTTCTGCGTCTAGATGCAAGGCATGCCTAATAAATGTTGTCGACGCGTATTCAGGCGACAGAATAGACATTCTGCAACCCGATACCGAGCAAACTTTGTGCGTGTTCGACATGTGGCTCGTAACCTACTTTACTTTTCTGATTCGTTACCGAGACCCATGAAGCGCTCCATGTGTGAGTATCCGATTCACCCTATCCAATTTCGGGACCGAAATCGAAAAAAGCGAACTAAATTGGTGGCGCGGTTGGTTCTGAATCATTGATCTCATCGATAGGTATATGTTGTGTCCCTTGTTTCGCGCTGCGCCCCCTGATAAAATATTATCCCATAAGTTATCACATATAGCGTACCTATCTGTTAGTTACGTCGATGGCTCGGGCCAGTTTTGTCCGGCCGGTGCCACTTACGCCCGGATTAGCGGTTTGGATGTAAAACTACTTAGAAACCTACTCGCAGAGACGGCAGCAACGAAATCTTGATAATCAGTAAAAAGAAACTCTAAAGTATTCCATCGTATTGGTTGGACCTGATCCAGCCCCCCGTCTGGGTAGTAGCTCAAGGGATATCCGGACAAGCCAGAACTTTATTAATATCCCCTTCCTCAAGCCATCTGTGTCTCCGGAAACCAACTTGGCTCCTATCCAATATCGGCTGGGTATTCTATCTTCGTTATTCGTATCCTATAATTTTTCCTTGGCTTTTCATCCTTCGGGTAGCAGCAGCAGCACCATGTCTACCACCACCACCACCACCACCATCCTCGTCGTAGGCGCTACAGGCCAACAGGGGGGCTCTGTGCTCGCTCAGCTCTCTCAGCAACTCTCAACCACACCCGAGGCGAAAGTCAAGGTCCTCGCACTAACCCGGACAGCTTCCTCGCCCAAAGCACAGGCCCTGCCGTCCAAGTACCCATCTCTAGACCTAACCGTCGTAGAGGGCGACGTCCAGAACCCGGAGCCCGTATTTGAGAAACACCCGGAAATCAACGCGGTGTTCAGCTACACGACGCCGCCGGACGAGGAGCCGCAGGCCACGCATCTTATCGACGCCGCGTGCGCGCATGCCGCCTCGCCCGAGACGCCGACGCACTTCGTCTTCTCGAGCGTAGATCGCGGCGGCGAACCGAAGTCTTGGGACACGCCTACTGATGTCCCGCATTTTGCGCAGAAGCACAATGTCGAAGCGCATCTGCGTAACGTCGCCGAGGGCTCGGGCGGAAAGCTGACTTACACGATCTTGAGGCCGGTCGCTTTTATGGATAATTGTAAGTGGTCATCCGCTCAACCTCACATGTAGCTTCAGTCTAGTTACCCCCTCCCATATATTGTAACTTCTTTTCAACGGACTTGCCTTGACCACTGATACACTCCGTCCCCTGTTAAACCACAAGTTTCATACTGCACCAGCCCCCACCCCCGTCCCTTAATATGCAGTCGCCATGCTAATCACATCCCTCAGTGAACCCCGGCGGCTCCTTCGGCATGGTATTCGCCAGCCTCTGGAACACGATGCCCTCGACGCAAAAGCTCCAACTCGTCAGCGTCCGCGACATCGGACTCTTCGCCTCCTCGGCCCTCCTGCACCGCGCCTCCCCGCGGTTCCTTAACCGCGCGATCGGCCTCGCGGGCGACGAAGTGACCCTTTCCGAGGCCCGCGAGATATACGCCCGGGTATCCCGGGGCGCTGCTCTACCGCAGGCGTGGACGGTCGTCGGGTGGGCGGTGAGAGGACTGGTGGCAAGGGACGTGGGCGCTATGTTTAGGTGGTTCGAGACGGATGGGTATGGGGTGGATATACAGGCGCTGAAGGAGGAGGAGCCGAGGGTGCAGGATTTGGAGACGTGGTTGAGGGAGAGCAGTAAGTTTGAGTTTGGGGGGAAGGAGTAGTTAGAGAAGAATGAAAGACAGGAGAGGGGGAGGTGAAAAGTAGAGTGGGGGACTTAGGTTTTGGGGATTGTCTGTCTGCTGCTGTGTTACGAGTGGGTAGATGGATGGATGGGTAGAGAAGCCCTGCCTGGTGCAGAGGCTCATAGAAGATATATAATTGCGAAGATATCGCACGATTCAAAGAAAACCTCTCTTATTATAGCATTAAGTATTCAATATCGATTCAGTTGATAGAGCTGAAGGAGGAATGTGAAGCCCTCAATGACGGCATAGTAAAGAACGATTGAGCTAGATTCATCCTCCCAGACATGCGATGCTAAGCATGCGATATTATATATACTGTTAGTATCTAGTAAAAGTCGAAAGAAATATATCTCTTCTATGCTCCCAGATGAGACTCATCTCTCTACCAATCTATTGAGTGGTGAACGGGGGAAGGAGATGACGCGCGGTCTTACTGATTGCTATCTTACGCTATTCCCACTTTAGGGTCTATTTTCGAGAGTGTCGACAGCTTTTGCTTTTAATTAAGATATAATTATTCCCCCCACGAATCTTCACCTAAGGCAAGATAGAGTGTATGAGGACCTGCTATCTATCTCACCATAAGTAGGCCTTACGTTCCCTATATTTTATATGAAAGTTCGTATACGCGGCGTAAGTTAATTAAGGTTGATGCGAGTAAATAACTCAATCTGCCAATGTCCTTTGGGATTTAATCCTACTACGTAACCACGTAACCACGGGAAGTATGTATCTATTTCTAACGTAACTCGACCAACATACCTCAGGGGCCCGTACGCTAAGACTGGATACACCTTACCTATATCGAAAATACCATGATGGCGCACTAATACGATATCACGTATGGATATGTGAAGCCAAGTGTCAGTTATAATTATTTACTATATGGCGGCGTCAATTCATAACTCGCGCTAGGTATCAAACGTGTATGTATGCTGTAACTACATCAGAGCACTAGCAATACCTATTTTTTCTAATATGACCAGCCGAAATATCCAATAAAATGTTAGGATTGTTTGGCTAAAATTAACCTACAAACCCCCATTCTAGGAGGCTCTGGGCCGTACGGGTTTGACCGTAGTTGTTGTTGAAAACCCGCGCATCGCGGATTTGTCTTGACACCCGAAGACCAGCAGGAATGCGGGCAAGACAGTTGGCTGGGGGGCCGATGTGTCGCAACGTGTGCATGACTTCGGATGTGGAAGTCGTGAATTATGAGCTCCTCCGTCCATAGGGCTCAAAAGGGAAGATCGCGCTGATAATGGCCATGGCGAGAAAGAGAGCTGCACAGATATAAATCGGGACGACGGTGCCGGTGTCAGCGGTGCTGGCAACAATGGCGGAGATAATACCCATTATACGATTACAGCCAACTGCAATGCCATTCCCCGTCGCGCGATGGGCACTTGGTAGCACCTCAGGGGTGTACTAAACCACCAAGTTAGTAGTTGCGCATTGCAAAACATGAAGATCTGACTTCAAATGGTGGGTTATTCTAAAAGCATAATTCGTTTTTTTAACGCCTTTCAGCCTAAGAGATTCACGTACCGCATATAATGTTCCGTAGTATATATTGAGACAAAATGCAATAGCACAGCTAAACCCAACGTTTTGTGCCGGAGTGGACACTGCTGTATAGGCGAAGAAGAATACCATGGTCACCAGTGCGCCTATGGCCATTGTATACCTCCGACCAAGGATTCTGAGGTTGCACATATATGCTGCTAGGACTGGTCCAAATATGCCGGATATATTTGTAAGCGTATAATTACGCCAAGTCTCGAAAGTTCCAACGCCCTCTAAAGCTCCACGGCTGGCAAGGTACGTGCTGTGGTCAAGTTAGATAGGGTCTTTCTTGGCAGATTCTAAAACATACTTCAAGAAGACGTAGAAAAGAGGGTAACTAGAGACCAATGATTAGCTTTCCTATCAGGGATACAGGTTGTCCGATTTGGACTTACGCAAGTCCAATCAACGTCCATGATAGCCAAATGAGTACTGTCGAAATGCCGATTTTCATGGTCACGAAAAGTCCAGAAAGATGGATAAAGGTCTCCTGAAGCGAATAACGTTTCTCACTATGAGCAGTCTTCACTGTCCCGCAAGCCTCCAACTTCTCCAAGGTCAACGTACAACGTCGGTTATATCTTTTGGCGATTGAGTGTAGCGTCTCGACCAGCTCGGCATCTTCTCCGGTTCCTAAACGATACTTGGGAGTCTCCTGCAGACGAACCACAGTAACACGTGCAATGGACATAACGAAAACAAGCGCCCCGGATGTGTACATAACGTACCGCCACCCCTGGTTGGCATCCCTTGGACAATTATCGGCGGATTCGCAGTTCCACTGAGGCGGAACTACATCCATATGAGAATCCCATCGACTGAAGACTTTAAGCAAAGCTCACCTAGGAAACCCCAACAAATGAAGCCGGTGACTGCTTGACCGACACCCCACCAGCAGGCTAGAAATGTTAGTGCCCACTGCTTGTTACTGGGAAGGTACTCGAGGAAAACAGTTGTGTCTAATATTAAATTGCCACCAGCTCCGAATCCGACCATGGCAGTGAAGAAGCCTAATGAAGCCCAGTTCGGGGCCGCACCCGATACAATCGTTGCTACCGCTGAGATAAAGAGAGATATGTTGAATGCCCAACGTCGACCTATGATATCGGCGCTCATGCCCCAGAAGAGTGCCCCGACCAGCATTCCAACATATGTGGCAATCGTCTGGGCATTGTCGTATCCGACTTGACCAAACTCCTTGAAGGCTGGAATTGCTATGTTGCTTTGGAGTAAGAGTACCAAGGAATCGACGGCATATCTAGGAGATGGCGTGAGTTTTCGACGATGGCCTATTTTCGGTTTCAAGCAACGACAAAATTCTTACCCAAACCCGTTTAAAACAAACAATTTCCAGTGGTAATTAGTCCAACCAATCTCATCGATGGCCTGAGGTGCGTTAGTGAACCGGTCGTCAGCTATTAACGACACCCGTCAGATAAGTCTCACGTTATTGACAAGATGCATCTTCGCGTTAAGAGCCGGGTCCAGGTCTTGAAGCGCAAGAATCTCCACGGCTTCACCCGTGGCAGAATCCTCCACATTTCCAACGTCTCTTTCAAAAAGACCCGGATCTTCGTCGACCCTCTTTTCCTCCGTCGCCATATTTAAATCGAGCACTTCTACGTGCTAGTTCGACCTAAACTAGAATATTCTGTGAAGAAGGGACATGGGCAGACAAAGCAATTCGTACGAAGGCAAATATGTAAGGTATCGTATATATTCGTGTTACTTGAGAAACCTAGGAATACCGAGGATAGGTAGAAATTGGAGGTAAAGTAACGGGAATGAATGTAACAAAATGTAAAAACAGTAAACCGAGAGTTTTTCAACAATAAGTTTCCAGGTCGAAATTGAGAGTCCCGCTAATAAGCGATTGACCAACTACGTAATGGCCATATCCGTCCATTATAGCGCACAAGGGCTCGGTGCTTCTTACCAAGAGATAAGATGAGGGATTCCCAACTAGGTAGGTAAGTAAGCAAAGATTTGCTGGGACGGATAAAGGTCTAGGGGTATGGCCTGTAAGGTGAAGTAGCATGAGCGTATGAGGCGCTCTCACCATACAGAGCTAAGCTGTACTAGCAGGTATATTCAAGGCAAAGAAACGTCGTACTAACCCTCGTGCTACCCAAATCTGACGTTGATAGGTCCTTTCGTGGGGGGAGGACGTCGCTGTACCCCACGCCACACGTTAGCGTCCGCTGGAGATATCATGATCCACAGGTTACAGCAACTATAACTATGGTAGTACATAGTAGCTGTAAATCAAGGGTCCTTTTTTTTCATCTCATCCCGCATCTTGACCGACTGTCCTCTTTTTCCTTTCCGGTAGTACTGGCTACCCGGTAGCAATTCCAAACTACCTGATGCTTGGAGCTAAAGCGATCCAATGCATGATTGTCTAACTCGATTCTTAGCTCGTTCCAATCAGATTTGCAGGGAATATCGCTAAGCGTTCTCTCAACGCTAAAGATCATGGTGGAAAGAGCAAACAATGAAATCGATGATATAATAGCTTGTCGGCTGTGGGATTGTCAAAGTTGTCAAAGAGATGAAAGAAGACAAAAGTAAATGAAAGAGTTTACTTGCCATTTTATGAAGTAGTTTTAGCTCATAGTCGGGACCCGATTCGGACTGTGTATTTACGTAATAACGTAATTTGACATACTGTACGGAAGGAATATACCACATGCGGGGGAAGGCAGGTAAGGGAGCTGGGGGTAAGGGAAGTGCCAAGATTAAGTACCTAAACTTTTGTTTCCCTGCAGGTATCTAAGGTACCTGATGTTTTTTTTTTTTTTTTTTTTTTTTTTCTAACTTGGAACTTCATTTGGTACTCCAAACAAATAAACACATGGACATACCTCATGTCTTCTTCCCTAATCCCATATCAACTGGCTCCTAATAGACGACTAAGGCGACTAGGTAGTATCCAAATGCTCGGGACTACCCTTATATTATCTATCCGAGCACCAAATGGAAACCTTCCGTCCTTCCACGCGTGCAGCCGATGTATGACTGAATTCGGCTTGGGTCTGGGCGATACATGTACGACCGCCCAATGAGAATAGCGAAAATTCCCACGTTGTGAGGCTCTCTCGTGAGCTGACACGGTGCTGCATACTACTTTGTATGTAAGTAGGTAGGTAGGTACATATTTCGGTAGGTTTATTGGAAGTTTTATTCGGATAGCTCTCAATTACGTCGTAATTGATCAGAAAACAGCTGAGCTTGTTGAAATTATATCCAATCATATTTTCATGATTACTTTCAGCTCTTCCTCCGTGTTCTATCTGCAGATATGCAGGTATAGTTTATACGCGCTGTGATGTCAGAACTTCCCGACAGGTAGATCTAATAGCTTATACAAATGCAATGAGTATCAGTTCTTAAAGGGGGAGTCTCCTCGCTTTCCATTCAAGTGAATGATGAAGAGCATAACAGGCCATCTCTCGGGTATCCATCATGGCTTATAGTATTCGCTGTATTTTTCTCGTTAGTATCGCTTCAGCCGCCTTCACAGGCAATATTAATTACTTCTCTCCCTCAAGACACCATCCTTCACTAGGTATATCAATTAGCAAAGTAGCTAAACGGACTGCGGCGAACTCACAATGGGATCCAAGCCAGTTGAACTTCACGCACGGCATTGCTTCCGGCGACCCGTACGACGATAGCGTCATTCTCTGGACAAGGGCAGCGCCTTCTAGTGATAATGACAAAAGCAACACCACCGTAACAGGCTATGTTCCTCTTTACGATCACTCAACCGAGCAATACGTTGCAAAGAGCAACACACCCGTGTGTGTAGATTGGAAAATAAGCACTACCTCATCACTAGAAGACATTGTAGACTCTGGGAGGGCATATACTAGTTCTGATATCGACTATACTGTTAAGGTAGAGCTAGTTTTAATCATAGGTACGCTCAGGAATGTGCTAATACCTCCTATAGGTCGAAGCCAAGAGATTGAAGCCTTCTACAACTTATCGTAAGTAGCAGCACTGCTCGATTTGGTAGAGATAAGTATCAAGTTGGGACGGGGACTCCACTGACCGAGGCATTGTTAGACTACCAATTCAATATTTGCGACTCTGATAACACTTCTCCTATCGGTCGTACCAAGACAATACCGTCTGCGAATGATGAGGTATCAGAGCCTGTGAGACTCGCCGTATACTCCTGCAGCAATTATCGTGCGTTTAAATCCAGTTGATTTTTATCCCCGCTCTGGCTGTTAATACCATCGTATAGCATTTGGTTTCTTCAACGCATACGGCAATCCGGTCAGAAAGGATTCTGTCGATTATGTGGTCCACCTTGGCGACTAT
This sequence comes from Daldinia sp. EC12, assembly GCA_002120325.1. NCBI lineage: Eukaryota > Fungi > Ascomycota > Sordariomycetes > Xylariales > Hypoxylaceae > Daldinia > Daldinia sp. EC12. The sequence goes on from KZ112982.1 coordinate 126,127, forward strand.
ATATACGAATATGCGAATGGCGAATATGGCTGGGGTAATGCCTATGATCGAATCCCGCTCCCAGATCGAGAGATCTTCACGTATGTAACATTAAACGGACTCTTCCCTGTGTTCAGGCTGACATGTATATAGCCTCTACGACTACCGAAAACGTATCGCCACCTATAGGACCGACCAGGACTTGCTTGCAAGTCACCAGAACTTTCCCTGGATACCAGTCTGGGATGACCATGGTAGGCTCGCCGATTCGTGACGTGCAATTTTTAGGGCTAACTATAATCCCAAACAGAGGTGGCTGATAACACTTGGAAGAGCGGTTCCGCCCATTTAAACAACTCTGAGGAATCCTTCATCACAGATGGTGGTGTGTCGGTCGATCAACGGAAGATGAACGCTGTTCGCGCCTATTTTGAATGGAGTGGGTTATTAACGGCCGCGTGGCAGATACTGAATGCTAATCCATATTCTTTGCAGTGCCTATTCGACAAGTCGACATGGACGATAATTTACGAATCTGGAGAAACTTTAAGTTTGGAAACCTGTTCGATCTTGTCATGCTTGACACTCGGCAGTATGATCGGAGCATTACTGATTTATATTGGAATACTGAGTACGTCAGCGACATATACAATGATGCTAGCCGAACCCTGATGGGTCCTCGACAAGAAGCGTGGTTTTACCGTACTTTGCGCGGAAGTGCCGCTCGAGGTGCAACATGGCGCATCATTGGCAACCAGATTATTTTTAGTCGAATGAACGAAAGCTTGGCTACAGGCGGGAAATTAACTTTCAATTATGACCAATGGGATGGATATCAAGCGAATCGTAACCGCACATTTCAAGTACTGTACGAAAACAACATAGGAAACAATATTTTCCTGGCCGGTGATTCACACGCTTCGTGGGTTTCAGATCTCGTTTGGCTCGACGAACACGCTTATGACCCCGCCACTGGATCCGGATCGGTGGGTGTAGAGTTTGCTGGTTCAGCTGTTAGTTCTCCGTCGCCGGCAGGAGAGAACGTGACGATAGACGACACTCTTCACTTTTCAAAATGGCTCACAGCTGCAAACGAAGAGTTGCAGTGGCAGGACCTATACTACCGTGGTTACTACGAGCTGTCTATTAGTCACGAGAAGGTGGATGCCGCCTTTTTTGGCATCCCAACAACTACTCTCCGAAACGGATACGAGATTCCTCTGGCAAACTTCACTGTCCTCGCCGGAGAGAACAGACTACATCGAACCAACGGGTCGCCGGCTCTCGGGAGTGCACAGGCCGGTAGTTTAAAGGGGGGTATAGTCACCAGATCAAACCTGACTCATGATACAGAAACTGGCAAATGGTTCACGTACACTGGCCCCTAATCTAGCGATGAAGGTAGATAACTAACGGTGTTAATAAGGAGTAGAGACTAAACTCTTCTTAAACTATGTCTATAAATAAGCCTCATTGCCACAGTGATGCATTGTGTATATGAAGCCGGCAGTATTTGTAGTTCAGTGCTCGCAGCACATCTTCTACTAGTCAGAGTTAACGTAGAAGCGAGTGATTCAAAACTGGAATCTGAGCGCCTCCTCCTTTTATCGACTACTCGTATCCAACGAGGCAGTCCGATCCTTTTATAAATTTATCCAACCTCTCATTTTTCCCTCAATAAAAGCTTTTCATGATTAACAAAGCGTGGGTTTTCTTGGAACTTCATCTGTTCTCTAACAACGGATCCGCGTTATGGCAAGTTAGCCACACGTATCATATTCTCATAAGGGCGCTCAGGTACATAGTTTCATACTCATGCGTCGTATTGAATCCTTAGAGTATTAAAGTTTAATGGGTAGAGAGTTTCTAATTCAACCGGTAGTTGAGTCATAGGTAAACTCATACTTTCTTGGTAATCTGTCTTCATACTTGCTAGTATTATTGCTAATTGTTAGAAGATGTTCCTTATGAGTATCTGGTACTCAGAATCGCCTCGATAATAACGCCAAGTATATACATGATCCTCACTGAAATTTACTTTCAAGGTAATGTAGTTACCCGAAGTAGGTAGACACTCTGATGGTGTCTTAGCCTGGGTTAGGTAGCCAATACAGCTGCGGTATAATTACCTCACATCATAGCGTTGTGTTTTGACCAAAACTACTAAACCAAGATAGGTACTTAAACTTTGACACGCGACGAAGCGTCGATTCGCCATCTTAATACAGAATCAGGGGTGATTACAGTTAATCAGTTTATTTACTAGGCTTCGGGGCGCGTATAAAAGCCTGCTTCGCTCCCCTCTGATCCAGTACAATCCTTCCAACATTTCACACAATATTTGAGAAAATAATAATAGTGCACATATTCATACAAGAACAGTCACTACTTCATCATGCCTCCAAATACATCACCGCCATCTCCGGGCCAACAAACAATGCCTTCATCTGGATCCTCATCGGTTCCAGTTCAACAAGAAATGCTACCAAGTAACGATCCTGTTCAATTGGAGATTGCTAAATCGCCTCCTAGCCCGTTGCTATCCGGTAACAATCTCGCCAGGGCTTTAGACGCGATTGAGCATGCTTTCCCCTTTATGCAATCGATCTTCGATCTTGATAGCTATGATAACAGTTCGAGCGGACCGGAGTGTGTCCGGCTGAGAGAGGAATTGCGTCTCCGGATAGCGCCTCAGATTGATGTGCTCTTCGATGAAAATGCCGATCATATGAAGAAGGAGAGAGTCTGGAAGCCAATCGGCTATAGACTTGGCTTCACCAACACCAACCCTCATCGCTTTCGCAGCCTGATACCCCATAAGCACTACTCTCTGCACGAGACAGTGAAGAGCCTCCTAGACGAGGGCAGAAAAGCGCCCAGGAATAAATCACACAAGCATGAATACGGCAGCTCCTCCTGCGACCAAAGGTTCCCCAGCTTCGAAATAAAGGGGTCTGGGACGCCCGAGGGCTGGTTCTTCGGGAACAGAGTAAATGCAACCCTTGGCTACCCGCTGACTACCACTAGGAAGGAAAAGATAGCCATTGGGGAGACGATCAAGGGTCTTTACCACCCCATTCACGGATGGCTCCGCCGCCACGTCCCGGGCCGCATCGACAGCTGCCCTTGGCGGCGGCCGTTCCCTGTGGGCCCACAGACTGGCGAGAGCAGTAGCAGTGAAAGTAGCGCTTCCTCCTCCTCCTCCTCCGCCGCCGCCGCCGCAGGCAGACCTCAAAGCCAGGCAGTTCGCTGCCCCACGAGGCCGGGGGTTGAAGAGGTGTCCCTGCCGGACGTGCGGACGTGCGCAGTGTGCAACATCATATTCCGGGCCAACGTGCTCGTGTGCGAGGTAGAGATGGGCTTCTGGCGGGGCAAATGGATCACCCCGTACCGAGCAGAGCTGCCGTACGTCGTGCGCGGCATGGTCTACGAGGACTGGGCGCGCGTCAACGCGGCGTACAAGGCGGAGCACGACCGCAACTACCACCCGGACCCCGAGCAGCGGTACGAGATCCCCCAGGTCTACGAGCACAGCCAGTATCTCTCGCTGAACCGAGCCAACGAGATGAGCGCCAGGTCCGTGTTCGATTTCATCACCGAGCGCGTCATCGACGCCGGGCTGCGGCCGACTCCCGCGGACCCGTTCGATGAGAAGATCGTCCCGGGGGATACGTGGCCTTGGCAAAAGACGTTTGGACCGAAAAGCTTGTGGGAAGTATGGAACAGCCGCTGATTGTTTTTATTTTGCTTTTCCTTTTGCTTCAACTTTGATTTTTTCTGATTTCGAGTTTATGGGAATTGAGTAATGGAGTTATATTTCTGATTTTATGAAAGGGAAACTAAGAGGCATCACTTTGTTTTTTTTTAAAAAAAAAATGAAAAAAAAAAAAAAAAACATTTTGAGTTATGAGTTTGAGAGCATATGTACTTAGTTATACCTGGATTAGGTGTCAATATTTAATGTATTAGTAATAGATGTATTTGCTTTTTTTATTCTTTTGATTTGGTTTTATATAAAAATATGTGAAATAGCTCTCGACTCGTAAAGTTACGACCTGCCTACGGAAAAGGTGAAATGTGTGTGTTGTTGTATAGAAGGGTGCCAGCTGGTTGTGTTAGGCTCATGTTATTTTAAAGATTGTGGAGAAGTCCCTGAATGGTCCAGGTGGCCCCCCCCCCTGGCGATCATCTACTACTACCCCTCCACCCACCCACCACTCACTACCCATCACTCACTACCCACCAATCTAAGCTCCTACCCCCTAACTAACCTTTCCCTTGTCTCCACTCTCCACTCTCCCCCAAATATAAAAAAAAGAAGAAACAAAAACATACTTTCTGACCGTCTCTTTCCTACTCACTAGCAGAAACCCTGTACGAAAAACTTATATAATTTCTATAACAATGACGGAAACAATCTACAAGGCTAGCACCACCGCCCCGGTGAATATCGCCGTAGTCAAATACTGGGGAAAGCGGGATCCCAAATTGAATCTCCCAACCAATTCGTCCTTATCCGTCACCCTGTCACAAGCTGACCTCCGAACTCTCACCACCGCTACTTGCTCCGCGAGCTACGAGGGTCAGGAAGATACCCTCATTCTCAATGGCGAACCGTCCGATATCAAGGGAGCTCGAACGCAGGCTTGTCTAAGGGAGCTCCGCGCTAAAAGAGCTGCACTCGAGGCTGAGAACCCCTCGCTGCCCAAGCTGTCCACGCTGCCCCTCCGCATAGTCTCCGAGAACAACTTCCCAACCGCCGCCGGTCTGGCTTCGTCAGCTGCTGGATTTGCCGCCCTCGTTCGCGCCATTGCGGATCTATACGAACTACCCAGCTCGCCCACCGAGCTGTCTCTGATCGCACGTCAGGGCAGCGGTTCCGCTTGTCGCAGTCTGTTCGGTGGATACGTGGCGTGGCGCGCTGGCGAGCGGGGTGATGGCTTGGATTCGAAGGCGGTTGAGGTGGCGCCTGCATCGCACTGGCCGAGCATGAGAGCTCTTATTCTGGTAGTTTCCGCTGCTAAGAAGGGGGTTAGCTCCACGTCTGGCATGCAACAAACCGTTGCTACGTCTGACCTATTCAAGGGACGCGTTGCAAACGTAGTCCCGGCCCATATGGCTGCCATGGAGGCTGCCATCAAAGACAGGGACTTCGCTAAGTTCGCGGAGGTGACTATGAAGGATTCCAACTCTTTCCACGCCTGCTGTGCGGACACCTACCCGCCCATCTACTATATGAACGACGTGTCCAGGGCTGCGGTTAGAGCTGTGCAAGCGATCAACGAGGCTGCAGGGAAGACTGTAGCGGCCTACACGTTTGACGCCGGCCCGAATGCCGTGATATACTATTTGGAGGAGGATAGCGCCCCTGTGGTAGGCACGTTCTATAACCTACTGCAAAGTACGGATGGCTGGAAGGATGAGGCCAAATCATACAGCTCGACGACTACGCAACTGGACGAGACTACATCTACCCTGCTCAAAGAAGGCGTAAGCAGGATCATAATGACCGGAGTTGGTGAAGGACCGATAAAGACCGACCAGCATTTGGTATAAATCACTACCTAATTTTCCACAATACACCTGAGTACAACATACCCAAGTGATTTATCATTGGCTTTAAGTGGTGGCATAGGTCAGCTACACGGACATATAGAGCGGTGACGGTAGATACAAGATGACGAAAGCGATGCGAGATTTTGAGGCATAGAATTATTTAATACTAAATACTGAAGAATACAATTGGGTATTTAATTAAGTTGTCTCAGAACCTTGACGTAGTGTGTGTACCTAGGTACATACAGTATGATGTATCGAATTTGCTTAATTTACATTAGAGATAATTAAATGGCCCCCGAAGAGGAGGACCGGGATTCCGTCAACCCGGTTTGTCTTCATCGGTAGATTCCGGTTTAGCAGGTGAAAGTCTCCACAAAAAAAGTTTCTATGCGAACTGCGACCGCAAATCCAAAGAATTTCTTAGTCAAGCTAACAAATCCTCATAGACCTTCGAATTATATACTCCGCTGGCTAATTCACGCCTAATTCTATAAATGCTTTACACAAATTATATTATACGATAAAAACGAAACTTCGAGATACCGTCACAATGTCAGATCAGTCGCAATCCGCATGTCCGATCGACCACAAAAGTAGAGAAGCATGGCTTCAACAAGCCCGAGCCGCCGGCGCCGCGGGAGCAGAACCATCTATACCGTCGCAATCCCTACCAGCAGACCACCCTCAGATTCCAACCTCCGGTTCGAAAGATAATATAGAAAGCTGTCCCGTAGATCATAACGCGCGCGCAGCATGGCTACAACAGGCCGCCCGAGCAGCCCCTCCACCTCCTACTTCGTCAACCTCTCAACAACCACCATCTTCAACAACGACAGCGCCATCGTCCCCGTCCTCTTCGGCATGGACATCCTACCTCCCCCGCCTACCCTTCTTCTCTTCCTCCTCCCCCTCTCCATCCTCCCAACCTCAACCCACTCTCCCACCAAACCACCCCTCCCTCAACACATCCCGAGAAATCTCCACCATCCCCCGGTCCTCTAAGCCCCTCTCCCCCGAACAACCTCCTGCGTGCCGTCCCGCCAACACGGAGCAGGAAACGGGCGAGGACGCCAAGACGGGAAACTGGGTGTACCCTTCCGAGCGCATGTTCTTCGAGGCCATGAAGCGCAAGGGCCACGACCCCCGCGCCGCCGATATGCGCGCCGTGGTGCCCATCCATAACGCCGTCAACGAACGCGCGTGGGCCGAGATTAAGGCTTGGGAGGAGCCGTATGTAAGAGGGACTAGGTACGTACACTCCTTCCTATATATATATATATATATATATATCCCCTGAATCCATTCCATTTTCAAAATGGGATTTATGATTGTTTTTTTATGTGTGCTTGTACTGATAGTTACTTACTTACTTACCTGCTTGCTATGATAATAGTTGCGACGGCCCACGCTTACACTCCTTCTCCGGCCTGAGCACGCAAATGTCCCCCCGCGCCCGCATAAATACCCTGCTGGGCTACCAAGCCCCTTTCGACCGCCACGACTGGGTCGTCGATCGATGCGGCAAGGAGATTGAGTATATAATCGACTTCTACGCCGGTCGGGGTGGCAAGACTAGTGATGGAAAGCTATCTTTCTACCTAGATGTTCGACCCAAGCTAAATTCCTGGGAAGGTGTTAAGATGCGGGCTATGCGAGCTGCTGGTCTGGTTTAGAAGAAGAAAAAAAGATTGTTGTGAGTGATGATTGTATAGACTACTGCTAATGTATTATAAGACACGGGGTGATTATTCATATATGGTAGCAGGGCGTCCGGCTTGGTTATAGAAGGGATCGCCATTCATCTACAACATTCACGTGCATTATATATTGTATTACTTAAAAAGCAGTACTTCTATTCTCCCTAGGTAACTATCCGTAATGAGAACTCATGTCCGAAAACCAACGCACTTATGAGGGTATCACCTGGTCTATATCCGACCTTCCGTCCTTCCATGAACTCCACAAACCCCTTAATCAACTAGGTAAAGGAAAATCCGAAACCAAATTATTCCTCCATAATCCCCAGGACTAAGCCAACTTATTCTCATCGCCCATAACGATACGAACTGAAGGGCCTGTCTCCATGGCATTCGTCTCGAGGTCCCAACCAGCTGTCTTCAGGGCCTTCCAGAACTCGCTATCTGCCGACCAGTGTATTCCCGAGAGAGCTTCGGCCCACGCTTGTAGAGCTACAATGGTAGGTGTACCCTGTTTCAGAAAGATCTTCTGGCTGTTCTGTTGCTGAACGATAACATAGCCGTAGTGTCTGTACTTCTGGTTCTTGAAACGGCTGATCTCGCGCAGCCGAGGGAAAGTAGTGGCAAAGGAGACCGGCGGGCTAATCCAGCTGAGGATATGCTCTTTTTCCGCCACCTGATCAGGACGGAGAATGACGCCGTTCGAGCCGGTTGCTTCCTGCAGGATAATGGTAAGTCGCTGTCTGTTCAGAGTCCGCATCTGTACAGCGCGGACGGCCTGGTAGTTGGTCCACAAGTGGACAACGACGAGGAGAACCATGGAGATTCCCACAGCTATCTTGCCATGGACGACGTGGACAAACATGCTGCCGACCAGCATGCCTAGGAGCGAGATAACAGTCTCTTGGCTTCCATCTTTGGCGTTGAGCTCAGCAAGATTGCTATTCTTCGCAAAGTGAGCGCTGAGAGAAGCCTTAGCAGCTCCGCCGGAGACGCCACAAAGTGCGCGAAGGACGCCAACTCCACAGAGGGCAAGGACCTTCGGGTATGCGGGCAGAATGGGGGATAGAATACTAAGGAATAGGGCTGAGTCGTTGACAATGTCGGCCAGGAAGCGGTAGAACTTGCACTCGGGCTCAATAGCTCGGCCATGGCGGTGTGCAAATAGGATAGTAGCAATTCTACCAGTTGACTCCTGCAGTACAGTGAGGAGGACAGCAGCAGTTGCCGAAGAGGCGGAATCTCCGACACCGAAGCCTTGGAGGACAGCTCGGGAGGAGAGGAGGCCGGCGATGGTGCTAGAAAAAGCTTGAAGGGAATCCTAGCGCGAACGTTAGTAAACGAACATATGAACGCGAACATGCACAGATTATCCAATCGCGAAGTAACATACATAGATCTGGTAAGGGGTGTAGTCAGGCGTCACAGTATGGGGGTAACCGGCCGGGAGGAAGACGTCCAAGACATCTTTAGCGTAACCTTTCAGGGTCTTCTTTGGGATGATGGGATTGCTAGCCTCATCATAGGTGCAGATGACCTCTGATTCATTAAGGGCTTTGATGATCTTAGGAGGCGCCATTGTGTTAGAGTTGAGTTAACGATTTGTAACAGCGTCTTGCAGGGGAAGAAAGCAGAAGGTTTTCTATTGAACGGCGCAAAGGAAGTTGTTTAAGTTTGGAAAGAAAGGTCAATTGAAGGCTCTGAGAGAAAATAATCTTATGCAGCTTGCGCAATCACCCCGCGGTTTCCCTCCGTTTATCAAACAGCTGTAGAATGCCGGCTGGGAAGGCGTCAGGGAGTTTGCGTCCGTACCTACCTTACCTGCATACTGTGTACCGTGTACCTAACCTAAAGCTGAGATGGTTGAAACTTGGAAGGTGCTCACTGCAGTACCTACAGTGGGGCTTGAGCCTCAAAGGTACTAGGTACCGTATCATATGTAACGGGGTCGTAGGGCTAAGTACCCAAGTACCTACTCCAACCCCGGAATTCCAGGCTTACGTTAGAAGCATCAATATATCCAACTCTCAATACCACCGATATAAATCATAATATGTACATATTCAAGGCTATTGTACTCATCCATAATTTTATAAAATAAGATTTTAATTACAGAATTATCATTTGGAAATAGAGCGACCAACCATGGAGTTACGAATTGAACTGCCTTGTGCATTCGTGACATATATAGATGGCCTTCCCGGCGTTGTATCGAAAGAAAATAATAAATCACATAGCTCATAAAGCTTTGAACATCAACAAGTAATCCAAAATGTCAAATTCCAATCTTCAGGCCAGTTTGATATTCACCCTGCCTACCGAAATCAGGCATATCATCTACAGGTATGTCCTCAAGCAAGATAGGCCTATCATACTTTGCACAGAAAGAAAATGGTATACAGTACCTCAGGATATGGACCGTAAACTGTTCAGTTTCACCGAGGAAGCTTCTATGCATAAACGTGATGATATTGAAGATAAGCTAGGCACGTCAATTGAAAGACCGCAAACTCCTGACCCAACAGAGGAACCGGTTCGGTATACCGCTTTGTTGGAAGTATGTCGTCAGATTAACAAGGAAGCAACACCGTTCCTGTATTCTCAGAACATGATAGTCATTAATTCTCCCTGTGGGGACGCATTCACCCACTGGCCCCTGATTTTTCGTGAAGCCCCCCATCTTGAAAGGTTGACCATTTGGGTTAGTCCCCACACCATGAACGAGTTCTTGTTCTGGGCGCACGGCTGTGATATAATCCTCACAATACCGTCCCTTAAACGTATCACTGTGCTCTTCCAGGAGGACATATGCGGCATGGATGAAGCGCAGATGGAGGCCGCCTATCGCAGCGTCAAGGACTATCTCACTTGGCGTCCAGGACTTACGCCCCAGACAATAGATGTTGGCTTCTATCCTTCATTACGGTATGCCTTTAACGCCCTCTCGGGCTCTTATAAGTAATTGTCTCTCCGATTTTGAAATGAGATAGGTATACGCCGCCAGCGTCCCTTTAGCTAAAATTGTTAGTTAGAAGCATAGGACTCCCGTGACCATACCTGTACAAGATGATAAGCATTGTCTTGAAAAAAAGGGAAAAAAAAGAAAAAAAAAAAGAAATAAGTTGTAGTTATAGATAATTTTAGGGTTAGTAGTCAGCGATAGTAGTTAAACATAACCCTTTGATCTACGGGTGTGATAACCATTGGTACCGAACAATGGCAACACAAACCGTTGCATCAAAGGGTTATATCTAATAACATAGCATTACCCCTTAAATCTCACCCTTTCTGGCCCCTTTCTTTGCTAAATAGAGTGCTGAATGTTATCAATTAACGTGATTTGATTACTTACATCTCAAGAGAAATTCAGCAGACAAGTACGGGACTTCAAAATTCATTACCGGAGACTGATATATATGCATCGGCGATGTACGACATTGATAATCTGCCTAGGGACCATGGTCTACAGAGTGATAAGTCGATCCATATCCCCATCGACCCATCCCCGGGTCATAATACGATATACTAAATTGCCACGGTTTCTGAAAATGAGTCCACTGGTCTGTTTATATCAGCGGACAAGATAGTTCCCCCGGAGAGGTCAAGCGTTATCAATGAGTATTAACTGACGGCGCGTCTGGTGAGAGTGAAAACTTCGAGTACTAGGGTCCCCAGACAAGCAAGAAGATTACTAAAGATGAGGGAGATAACACGTTTTTTTTTTCGCCCAGAACATCCAACAATGAGTGTATAAGGAAGTATCTCGTCCTTTTAATAGGCCTAGGTATAACTTGAATAACCAGCAGTTGTATGTAGAGGCACTGCCGCTGCTGCAAAGTGAAGCGATTAACTCTGTAAAAGTCAGCAAATTTTCCAAAGGGTTCTAAGAGTAAGTCTACGATGTCAAAGCTTTAAATATAGGTAACGACCGAATCGAAGGCATATCGTATTAAACTATCATAATTACAAAGAAAACATGAGCAGAAGGGTCCACAGCCCTTAAAATCAATTCCGTGCCAAGACCAGTCCCCCACGATTCCTTCCTCTTCGTCGATCTTGCGACGCCTGAACAAGGGTCGGGCGGCGATATGTTGTCGTCGACAGGTAGATATGTTCTGTGGTGTGTTTGTGCGGCTGAAGTGAAGGTTGTCCTTTTTTGCCGGCGACTGGCCTCGTAAGTGGCAGGAGAAGCAAAGATGTCGGCGTCAACAACAGATGGATGACGACCTAGCTATGTGGATGAATGTGAAAAAAAGAAAAACTGCAAACGTCAAGCATGGACTCTGAGAAGAGAAGAGAAAATAACGACGATTAAAAGAGGATAAGGTGGAAGAAGAAAGCTAGAAGCTTTTCACGCAATTATGACCACGCCTCAGTACATTTTCCAACCTCCACCTTTTTCCTAGACTTTTCCTTTTTTTTTTTTTTTTTTTTTTGTGTGTGTTTTCCGGTGTTTCTTACTTCTCCCTGTGATTAAAGTACTCTTCGCATCCCTTTTCATCCTGCCGCACCGAATTTTTGTTGCTCCCTTACTCCCTCTGTTAAAGAGGCAGATAATGACCGTTTTCCGCACCACTGCTAGCTGTTGAGTGCCTACCAGATTGCTAGTTGGCTATAACCACTAGACTTAATCGATTCCAATGCTTGTCGTTTGTAAAGCGTGCTCCGAGAGAATACTATCCACACCACTTTCCAGTGAACTTCAATGCTCACTTTTTGTTCTTCTTGGAACCCTTGCTCGCAGCCTTTTGAGTTTTCGCTGCTTTCTCAGCCGCCTCTTGAGCTTTAGCTGCTTTCTCGGCCGCCTTTTGGGCCTTGACAGCTTCCATGGCAGCTCTCTTAGCAGCTCTCTCCTGCAACCTAACACCTCGCTCCAGTTCGGGTATGAAATTATCCCAAGCTTTGGACCAGAAAGCCCACGCTCTAATCCTACTTCTTCTGACCTTGTCGGTTCTCACATTACCGACTGTGAAATGGAGATTCACGAAATATTCCGCTCCACCAGCCAGCTTCGCCACAACAGCTGGTGAAGGCATGGATCGCATTGTTTGAAGAGCGCCTTCCAGATTTCCCTTTGGAGCTTCCCTTCTGCGCAAATAGTAAATCCTGCTTGTGTGCATCTTAAACTTTCTAAAGAAACTGAGGAGCATTTCCTCTCCCTGGCGGTTCATTTCATACGAGTGCAAGGGGACCCAAAAGAGTTCGAGGACCCTGGTAGGCCGCATCAAGAGTAATTCAAGTTCCACCTCGCCCGAATCGTTCCAGCGGACGCCTTTTACTTCACGAATGCGCCAAGCCACCAGTCCATTCCCATCAAATAGAGGCACGTCTCTTCTCAGAACGCCCAGTTCGTCCACAGACTGAGCCTTACGTCTAGTGCGAGATGAGACATGATCAGACATGGCTCTCATGTCTTGCGCAATGCGCTTCTCTCCCGGAAAATCGACTTCTGAAGCTTTAATGGCCTTATTGATCGTAGTCTCGTCCCCCAGATCCTTTAGCCACTGAGGGCGGCGGTCGTTCTTGTCGCTTTCGTCACTTTCGTGCTTAGACATACGTGCAAAGGTTCTTTTACGAGCTCTCACTGCAGCACATAAGGGTTAGTAAATTATATATGATTTGAAGAAAGAAATGAGTGGCCCTAAAAGGAAATTTAAGGCCCAAGGATTTATTTTATAAACAAGAAAGGGAGAAGAGGTCAACAATGAATAGGTGAAGGAAATAGGTAGAATTCCACTTACAACCACGGGCAATAATCTTGAGGATCGCCAAAGTTTCGTCGCTCTGATAAATTAGGATCTCGGTCTGAGTGATAGCCGTTTCCAAAGGGTCCTCTCGGCCGCCAGCGCCATATCGTATGAAGACCTCGAAACCAGGCAGGTTGATAAAAGCCGGTTTGGTATGAGAGCCTCTTGCCAAGGCATCCCAATAAGTAACCGCATACCCCAATTTACTCCAAAGGTTGGTATCAAGAACGAGTGATACGTTTCGAAGGTTCTTGCAGTGGCTCAAAAGTGCTAAGATATGGTCAATACGGCTCATACGGCTGCTAGTATCAGCCCAATTTGCCTGGGGATACCAGACAGGTGAGTACTCCCCACACATGAGACGAATGTTTTGGATCATCGACAGGCGCTTTGGGCGAATAGCCGCCATGAAGGCGAGCATAGTGTGAGTTTCTCTAAATTGAAACGTGTTGACGCGATAGAAGACGGGATAGTTTTCCAACTCTTGGTAGAGTCTTCGACACGTCCGACCAAGATGAATAACAGTTGAAGGGGTTCCATCGGATGGATCTGAGAAGAACTTATTTGAGCCAACATCCATTTGCTTAGGACGAACGGGACCATCCATGGCTACAGCAAACTCGTAGATCATGAGGCGAACCTTAACGGACATAGTCAGTTACCCGCATTAGTACAGACCAAGTGAAATAATAATACGAACCTCAAGACTCAATTTGTTGAAAAAAGGGACGTCATCATTCTGTTGGGCAACGTGCCAGAGAGGGTGGTTGGGGTCGTCAGGATTGACGAGGGAGCTGCTTGACGCGTCCATGGCGCCGTCAGTTTGCGTTGACAAGTGGTATAAATATGTTACCACGGTACACAACTAAAAGTAGAAAGATTCTCGTCGCATGTAGCGTAAGGTTAAATGCAAGGAGAAATTATGGGAAATGTGTATCGCCGATTGAAGTGGTTGACTATCGGCGATGTGGAAAGGGTAATGAAAGGGATGGTTTGGGTGGACTTGACCTCAGTTACCAGCGGCGACGAAATATATTCCGAGACGGCCAGCTTTGTGATAAATTAGAACATTGGCGTCGCCGGTAACTTCAAAGCATGGATGATGAAGTGAAGGGAAAAGTTGAGAATGAGTAGACAGTGGTGGAAGTGGTAGACGTTTATGTAGGAAAAAAAGGTTGGTGGGAGGAGAATGGCAAGGCAACGATCGGGGCAATAACCGGGGCAATAACGAAACAGAGTACGGAAGGAAGTTGCAAAGAGTATGGGCAAGCACAATAGATCAGGCAGGTACTGTAGGGCTCGATTAGGTGGATGAGGTACCTTGGGTATATTTCTCGAGGAGCACTTTCCTTCACAAGCGCCGATAATGTACGGCATATCAGGGAGACGCAGATCCAGGGGCAAGTACTAACGGAAAATCAGTAGAAGGTCATAGAATGGTGCCTATGTGGTTTAGTTACTACCGTAAGCCACACATTTCTATATGAAGAAAAGGCAAGAGCATGTGCACTATGATCTCGTTCTTGAAACGTGAGCTGATATTTCTTGCTAGAGACATGCGGGATTACATTAGAAAACGTTTCCTCAACCTATCATGAAAGAAATCGGCACTCCTAGCCGGGAAGTGGAGGTACTTAGATTTGTATCATATCAATCATGTGTAGAGAATTAAGACGATATCAACGTCAACTGCCCTTAATATTGCAGACACCCTTCGTATATACCCACCTGCACCCATGCAATAAAATCACTTCGTAGGTAATTTTCTCTTGGAAAATATTCATATTTGAACCACAGGGGTCGCTTGTCCCTCCACAAGTCAAAGGTAAGCACCTGGATCCTAGGTATACATTATAATTAACAATAGCTCTTGCATTCACTTACATCCGTAGTGGGACCAAGCTATTTCCCCTCAGTTACCGCTTTCCAAAAACAAGACCTCTTACAACCCAGGCTTTATACACTCCCCGTGGCTTGTATGATGACTTACGCTTAGCTGGCTTCTCTTGTTTTTTGTTTTGACAACGTCGTGTGATGCCTTTTATCTTACCCGTGCGAATGGCGCGTCCTTCCCACACCCATTCACGTAAGCATCCAGTACACATTCCCTTACAATATTTCCTTTCCATGTTGCTGCTGGGTTTGACACGGCGCTGGTTTCTGCAGACATGCCCGCACTCATAGACTTGGACTACGTCCCGGCTGTTCTTGTCTTTGGAGGCAGTTACCATTTTCTTGGCCTTCAATGTTTCACAATCCTCAGCTGAAAGATGTGTACAGCTGAGTTGGTAATAGAACGCACACCTACCACATTCTTCGACTGATTCTATTGCCGGCTGCTCGTCTCTCAGCTGGAAGTAGAGCATTTCTTTCGGGCTTAGTTCTTCATCAAAGACCATGGTGTCAAATCTTGTAGCAATATTCTATCTACTCCCGTCTTCCGTACGTCATAAATTCCCAGCAAAGGGGGAAATGTGAGGTCATACATTGTCCTGGGTGAGAAGAGTGAATGAATATTTTAAGCGCATTGTTCATTGTTCGAGTAGTGCTTTTCCACAAAAGGAGAGGGGAGTTAATAACAAGACGGTTGTAATCCTGTTTAGGTAAGATCCTTTTACTGTGTTCTTGCTTCGAGGCTATTGTAATATGACAAAGTACCCTGATGTGCAAACAAGACAATGAGCATGGATCGCGAGCCCATATCAGGATGCACATTGTCATTATTCATGCTTCTAAATGAAAGCTGAAACCCCTAACTTTTCTAGAAACAGCTGGACCCTTATTCTGGTGAATTGATTGAACGGGAACAGGGTACAGCCCGGTGTATTGCAACGGGCAACAACCCAATCGACGTTAATTTCTCTGTTTTTTAAGCTAATATTCGATCGTTGACTTTTCTAAGGGAATACATTAGGTAGATAACCTCATTAGTCTGGAAAATAACAAACCATAGCCATTGCTTCTTGAAAATAAGCATTGGCGAATCATGAGCCTCAATTAAAGTCAAGGGTCATAGATAAAGGTTACATGCTCATGTTTATAGCTTATCTATACCCCAATACTACCTACATGCCCGGGCAAGCAAGCAGGTAGCGTATCTTGCTTACCGATCCTGAGACTATCTACTTGTACAACTACCCCTGGCTTGCCACAGTAGGATTTGCCGTAATGTGCTTCTCCGCTTCGCTAGCCTACCTGGGTGTCTTTCCCATAAGGTCAATCTTCTAGCACTGAAGCCGACAAGAAAATACAGACAGAAACCGTAAAAGTGAAATCAGAATGACTCGACGTGCAATCCAACCCCGACCAGAGCTGCTACCAAAGCGTGTCTTCTCCACAGCATTCGGCATCACTATACGGACAAGGAATGAAGACGACAATGCATCCCCGTCTGATGACGAGGAGAAAAAGCCAGTCTTCATAATCATCACCACAGGCTTCCTTATCCCCGGCGACGGAACCCCCCTCAAGGACGCAGCCCTGGTAATTGAAAACAAGCTCATCGCATGGGTTGGACCGCAATCCGATCTTCCACCAGAATACACCGAAGGACCGTCTAAATCGTACTCTGTGCCGTATCTAATGCCTGGCCTATGGGACTGCCACGCGCACTTCGGCGGGCTAAACCCCGAAGAGGAAAATGACTACCTTCCTATGATCACAGAGCACCCAGCGGCTGCGGGCGCGCGTTTAGCCAGGGGGTGCTGGGAGGCGCTGCAACGAGGATACACCTCGCTGCGGGACCTCGCCGGGTACGGCTGCGAAGTATCGCGCGCAATCAACGACGGCACCATCGTGGGGCCGAACGTGTACAGCGCCGGCGCGTGCATCAGCCAGACAGCCGGGCACGGGGACGTATTCGCGCTTCCGGCAGGGGACGTGCTTCTGAATCTTGGCGTGTCACGCGTCGCGGCGGGGCACTTCGGCACGGGGACGTCGATCCTCGCGGACGGGGTGGACGAGTGCCGAAAAGCGGTGCGGCTGCAGATCCGGCGCGGGGTACGGTTGAGTATAGCTCCCACTCGGAAAAAACCCAAAAATTGATATAAGAACGGTAAGGGTGATATTAACAAAATATGATTAGTAGTTTTATTGAATTAAACCCTAGCGGGTTATGTAAATAAAGGGGTTTGTTAAAAAAAAAATTTTTTTATTAAATTATTTAATATAATTTTATTTTATAATAATTTTATATAAATAATATTTAATTATTTAAAAAACATATTTTATAAATAATAATAAATATTAATAAATAATAATAAATTTAATATTATATAAAAATTATTTTTAAAATAAAAATATTATATTATATTATAAATATATTAATTTATTTTATAAATATTAATTTTAATAAATTTAAATTTATTATAATTATTAATTTATTAATTATTTTTTAAAATTATTAATTATTTAATTTTATTAAATAATATTATAATTTTTATTTTTAATTTAATTTTTAAATTAAAATTTTTTTTATATATATTAAATTATTTATAATTACATTATAAATTTAATAATATTTTGTTTTTTAAAATATTATTTTTTTTATTAATTATTTTTTAATTTTATAATAATATAATATTTTTTTTTTAAATAAAAAAATTTATTTATATAAATTTTTATTTAT